>JANSMH010000210.1:0-45819 GCA_029299595.1 Grosmannia serpens
GAAGAAAAGAAGAAAAGAAGAAAAGAAGAAAAGAAGAAAAGAAGAAAAGAAGAAAAGAAGAAAAGAAGAAAAGAAGAAAAGAAGAAAAGAAGAAAAGAAAGAAAGAAAGAAAGAGAGAAAGAAAAAAAGAAAGAAAAAAAAGAAAAAAAGAAAGAAAGAAAAATTGAAAAAACGAAAAAACGAAAAAACGAAAACTAAAAAAAATGGAGAAATCCTCGTTTACAATTTATAACAACAATAGGCAGCGACTAAGACCTACCTATAGTTAGATAGAAATAAGGAGCTGCTTAAGATTGAACGTTTTCTTAATACTCCAAAGGCGCTTTGTTGTGCTTATGTCCTCGTTGTTATTGTGTTTGTCGTGCTCTTGTTTATCATAGACGTTTTGGCCTTGGCAGGGAGATATTTGCGTCGAAGCCCGTTCGTGCTTGATGAAGCTGTTTGGACTGGACAGAGTGGGCAGCTTTGGCCAACCGTGGGATGGTATTCGCAAATGCAATGACGGCAATGCTGGTTCTCACTTACGTTATTTCTGTCCGTAAAGGAGAAACCCCCAATAGAACCCCAACAGCACCTGATGGATGTCCATGCTCTGCAGCAGTCTTTCCTCGTTCTGCAAGGTCGCTGATTGCCATTATGTGTTCCCGGGCTTTCAGGCAGAGAGCGAAGGCTAGATGGACTTGATCCACTGGTGACATGGCAGTCTTTTGAGCACGATCAATCCCGCATCTCGTGCAGTGTCCTGTGACAGAGGCTAGTCGTCAGTGGTCACAGAAGCACACGTCGACATGTGATGCCCTGTCGTTCGACGTTGCGGTCATGTCGCTTCGCGATCTGTCGTAAGATGATGATGTTTGTCTGTTCGACAAGCAGCCTGGGAGTCTGACGGCGGACGTGGGTTGTGCTTCCTGCAAAAACTAGCAGGGTGGCCTGGAGGTTGTCTAAAACAAGGCGAACCCACCTGTTTCGCTCCTTCCAAAATGCGTCTCTGATTCTGGCGTGGGGGTAGTCTGTACAGGACAGGGGTGCGGTTCTCACAGTCCTACTATGTACGGGGGTCGACGTTGCCATAGGGTGATCAGGTCGCAAGGGGGTCGAACATATGCAGCTCTTGTTTCGCATGTCCTCGAGAGATGAGGTTCTGGTGCGGATCGTCGTCTTGGAGCTGGTGCACCTACAACGCCGTTCTTGGTCGAAAGGTGGCTTTCTACTAGAGCCTTGGGCAGGTGTGGCGTACCTTGCAGTCCTATGTATCTCATGTGTTTTCCGGGACACACGTGACTAAGCGCAGCTTGAGCAGCCACTCTTGCTTTATTTTTTTTCAGGCACTCCCGGCCATCTCCCGCCATCACGCTGAGAGTTATGACTTGACCATGCCTACACCCCGACCACGACATCGTCTACGCGAACTTGTTCTCTGACAGGGCGCGCGGGCTGGTTCTCAGAACGTTCACCTCGTTCCGACGTATCGTGGCAACCAGCCTGCAGAAGAAGACTGCACCGAAACAACGAAACTGCCAGCGATCCACGCGGACTCTACGACCACGCTGGTTTGACGGCCGGTCCCGTGATGCAGATCCTTGCAGGACTCGACCAGCGACATCGTGAACGCAGACGATCCGCGTGGGTGGCAGTTGGACTGTGCCTTGCGGTCAGGAGACGCTCGAGTGGAGCAGAAAAGAAAAGGGGCAAAGGGGCAGAGGGGCGAAAGAAGCCAGAGGAAGAAGTGGAAGAACGCAAGGGCGGCGCTTTGTGGGGATTGCGTAATAGTGCGCAGAAAGCTTAGTGAGGCTTATGCAGAGTAGTGCAGATTGATGACTCTGCCATTTACCTAAGATAGCAGAGATAAAAGTCGTTCGATATCTGCAGGACCCACCGGCTGTCCCCGGACCCGCTGCTATCTCTGGGCTGCCACGGCGAAGGCGACGAGTTTCGGCATGGCTTCGTCTTGGCTCGCCTTGGTCTCGCCTGGCCACCTCTCTGCAGCCGGCATCTTATCGACGATGCCGGCGAGCTTGGCTCGCAGCCCGTGGCACGCTTGCCGAGCCTTGGCCCTTGCGGCTCGCCGGCTGGGCTGCGGCTGACAAGGCTGACCGCCCTGAGCCGCCGCATCTGACAGAGCAAGCAGCGTCCGATGCGATCTCTGGTCCCCCCGTATCTGCGGAGAAGGGCCCTGCCACGGGACATCTTTACGTAACAGCCCACTCGCATTATCGTCACTGGCCGGCTCCATCCCACCGGCGTTGCTCGTGTGCCTCGTTGGCCACCCCAAAAGCAGGCATGACACAGCACGGCAAGTCCGGGGAACTAGCCTTCTGGACTAATTACACGTTTGCGTCAAGTAAGCCCTCTGGCCGTATCCACCGGCCAGCCCGAATGGGGCAGGGCCAGCCGACAGCAGACGTTGCGTCGGTCACTGGAAAGGGATTTCGCAGAGGCATTATGCACAAACGCATGCATCGTCTGTGGAGATATTCTGCATGCGGCATCGCCATCTGTGTATATATATACTGCATCTGCCGCAGGCCCTCTCTGTCTGTCCTTTCTGCATCCCCCGCCCCCCCGGAACAGCCTCACCCACAGCACGACTGCAGCCATGGAAGAATTGCAGAAGCCGGCGGCCGGGTCCTCGCCCGACGATGCGGCCGCGCTCGAGCGGCTCGGCGTCAAGCAGGAGATGAGCCGCAACTTTTCCAAAATGTCGATGCTGGGCCTGGCCTTTGCCATCCTCAACAGCTGGACCGCGCTCTCCACCTCGCTCAACCTGGCCCTGACCTCGGGCGGCCCCAGCGCCGTCATCTGGGGCCTCATGACGGCCGGCGTGTGCAACCTCTGTCTGGCCGCCTCGCTCGCCGAGTTCCTCTCGGCCTGGCCCACCGCCGGCGGCCAGTACCACTGGGCCGCCCAGGTCAGCTGGCCGCGCGCCTCGCGGGCCATCAGCTTTGCCACCGGCTGGATCAACGTCGGCGCCTGGGTCTGCCTCACGGCCACCGGCGGCCTCCTCGGCAGCACCCTCATCATCGACATCATCTCCCTGATGCACGACGACTACGAGTACCACGCCTGGCACCAGTTCCTCATCTACATCGGCTTCACCCTCGGCTCCTTCTTCATCAACGCCTTTTCCAGCCGCCTGCTGCCCTACTTCACCAAGGCCGCCTTTCTCTGGTCCCTCGCCGGCTTTGTCATTATCAGCATCACCATCCTGGCCTGCGCCTCGCCCAACTACCAGTCCGGCAAGTTTGTCTACGGCGCCTTTATCAACGAGGTCGGCTGGCCCGACGGCTTTGCCTGGATGCTGGGCCTGCTGCAGGGGTGAGTTGGGAAGGAGAGGGAGAAAAAGATGAGACACGCCTGCTAACTGCCACCCAGCGCCTTTGCCCTCACCGGCTTCGACGGCACCATCCACATGATCGAGGAGATCCCCAACCCCACCCTCGAGGGCCCCAAGATCATGCTCTACAGCATCGGCATCGGCATGTTCACCGGCTGGGTCTTCCTGAGCTGCATCCTCTTTGTCGTCACCGACATCGACGCCGTCAACAGCAATGCTGCCGGGCCCCTGCTCACGGCCATCTACCAGGCCACCAACAACAAGGCCGGCGCCATCTGCCTGCTCATGTTCCCGCTCATCTGCATGGTCTTCACCTCCGTCACCCTCATGACCACCAGCAGCCGCATGAGCTACGCCTTTGCCCGCGACCGCGGCCTCCCCTTCAGCCGCGTCTTTGCCCGCATCCACCCCAGCCTGCACGTGCCCGTCAACGCCCTGCTCTGGACCTCGGCCTGGGTCATCATCTTCGGCTGCGTCTTCCTCGGCTCCACCAGCGCCTTCAACGCCATCGTCTCGGCCAGCGTCGTCTGCCTCGGCGTCACCTACGCCATCCCCCCCACCATCCACTGTCTGCGCGGCCGCTGCCTCCTGCCCGAGTCGCGTCCCTTCAAGCTGCCCGGCGCCCTCGGCTGGATCCTCAACCTGGTCGGCATCGCCTGGACCGTCCTGACCACCGTGCTCTTCCTCTTCCCGCCCGACAACCCGACCACGCCCGACAGCATGAACTACAGCGTCGTCGCCTTTGGCGTCATCCTCATCATCGCTCTCGGCCAGTGGATCGTCGACGGCCGCAAGAACTACACCGGCCCCGTCGCCGAGGCCGACATGCCCACCTATGGCCAGGCCCGCGACGAGCCGTCCGAGGAGAGCATCCCCGAGGGCAAGAAGGCCGAGTAGGCCGCACGTGCCGCTGTAAAAATTTCACATGTATATATAACATGTATTAGTCTGTATATAGTTGTAAATTCAACCCTCCAAGAAAGCCCCCAGCAGTGCCGACATCTTGCAAGCCGGTGTCCGAGATGCTGCTCGTAGACGCCGGGTAGGAGGAGGTCGGCCTCGATGGGCATGGGACTGTCGATGGCAGAAGCGTCTTGTTCCTCTCTCGGCTCGGCGACAATCCCTGTGCTCTGCTTTTTGCTGAATCCGTCAGTCGTCAGTGGTGCAGCGTGGCTTTCTCGCTGGATATTCACCTCTTGCCTGGCCCGCGTCGTCGACGTTCCTCTGCGTACATGCACGCTGCCTTGCGAGCCGTGCAGTACCTTTCGCTTGCTCTGTCGGACTTCCCCTTCCTTTTCTCGTCATTCTGGCCTGAATTTCCTATTGAGGAATGTCCTTTCGTCGGGTTGGATTCGCTACAAGGCATGATGTTGGAGGCTACTTTGGACGGGGAAATGGAAAGCTTGTATGGATTGGAGAAAAAAGAAACGAGACATTGACCACGTGGAACGACGTGCCAAAGTCGCTTATTGTGACCCTCGGATTCTGAATCTTGTTGGCCGGCGGGGCAAGGCCAACGCAAAAGACAGCGTGAGACGGTGCATATGGTGCCGGGAAGTCCCCATCGACACGACTAATTGGGAGCTGTTGGGGCTTGCCGTATTGGTTGTATATATGTCTTCTATTGTCATGTCGGGCGGTGGAAGAAGGAGATTTCGTAAATGCAGATCTGCAAAAACTGTTAGATGAGGACAAACGAACGAAAGTAAGGCGAGGGTTGGTCTACAAACCTCCGTGGCATATACCAACAGCCTGCTTGAGCAGATAACATGTTGTTGGAGCTAACCTCTTTGGCGACGGCAATGGCGTTGCCGTTGGGCTTGCTTACAAAGCAACGGTGTCTAAACTCATGCAAAAGACACTGTATAACGGGGAAGCCTCTGTGGCTCGCATTGGCATGTTGTAGGTGGAAGTCTCCTGGTGTGTATGCTTTCCAGCTCCTCGATATCCGGCTCTTCAATGTGTATTGGGACGGTGTTGCCTGCCGCCGTCGGCACTAGGCCTGACGAATGGCGCTGAAATTGAGCTCGTGGCTGTGCCCCGACCTTCGAAACTGCGAGATGGAAAAGTTCTTAATAGCATGCGGTAGAGAAAGGGAGTACTCTGATTGTGGCAAACGATAAATTTCGAAAGATGCTTAGGCTCCGCTTTGGTGCTTTGGTACAACTGTGTCTCTACAATTCAATACGCGAAATTTTCAACTTTATACGGGGAAAGTCCAGTACCAATAATAGCCGTTCTGCACGTGATCTGCATCAGTCTCTCCCGACGGTCGCGCGGATCACGGTCGCGCGGATCTCGGCCACGACGGCAGCAGTCACGTCGGCCGTCTTGGCGGTGCCGCCGAGGTCGGGCGTGACGACGCCGGCAGCACAGACGCTTTCGACGCAGGCCATGAGCTGGTCGGCGGCGTCGGGCTCGCCGAGCCAGGCGAGCATCTCGGCGGCGGACCAAAAGGTGGCGACAGGGTTGGCGATGCCGCGGCCGGCAATGTCAAAGGCCGAGCCGTGGATGGGCTCGAACATGGACGGGTTCGCGCGGCTGGGATCGAGGTTGCTGGTCGGGGCGATGCCGATGGAGCCGGCGAGGGCGGCGGCCAGGTCGGAGAGGATGTCGGCGTGCAGGTTCGAGGCCACGACGGTATCGATGCTCTGCGGCTGCAGGACCATGCGGACGGTCATGGCGTCGACGAGCATCTTGTCGACAGCGACGTCGGGAAAGTCGCGGGCCACGAGGGCGGCCACCTCGTCCCAGAGCACCATGCCGTTGCGCTGGGCATTGCTCTTGGTCACGACCGTCAGCCGCTTCCGCGGCCGCGCCCGCGCCGTGGCAAAGGCGAAGCGCATCAGCCGCTCCACGCCGTGCCGCGTAAAGATGGCCACCTCCGTGGCCACCTCCCACGGCTGGCCGCGGTGCGAACGGCCGCCCTGGCCCGCATACTCGCCCTCGCTGTTCTCGCGCACAATCACCCAGTCCAGGTCGCCCGGCCGGCACCGCCGCAGCGGCGACTGCGTCCCGCGCAGCACCCGCGTCGGCCGCACGTTGGCGTACTGCTGCAGCGGCTGGCAGATGGCCAGCCGCAGTCCCCAGAGCGAGACGTGGTCCGGCACGTCGGGCGCGCCCACCGCCCCAAACAGGATCGCGTCGTGCTTCTTCAGCTGCTCCAGCCCGCCCTCGGGAATGTAGCTGCCTGTCTTCTTGTACGTCTCCGAGCTCCAGTCGTAGTCGGTGAAGACGAGCGCAAACGTTTGCGAGGCCGCCGCCAGTGCCTTGAGCACCTCCACGCCCGCGGCCACCACCTCGGGGCCGATGCCGTCGGCGCCCATCGACGCGATGCTGTAGGTCTTGCGGGCGGCTGCGGATGTCATCGTGGCGGTCCTGCACAGCTTTCCGGCTGCGGCTGCCGAGGCGACGGACGGCTGGGCTTCTTATAGCTGCTGCCACTCGGGTAATGGGAAGGGCGGGAATGACGCGGCGTTGCAGTTGTCCGCGGCTAACCACATGGGGTCGTTGTGGGTGCAGCTACTCCTGACACGAGGAAATCTGTCCCATACGGGTATTAGTTCTAGTATTAGCTCTAGTATGAATTCTAGTCTTGCTCCATGGATCCCACTGCTGCTTCCTCCAACTCTTCCTCTACATCCGCAAGGGGCTGGGGCTTGTACGGCCAAATAATCCTGCCTGCATCCAAGACGAAGAGACTCTCGGCGCTGGCATTGTCTTCCTGCACCTTGGACCGATGCAGGATGCTGTTGATCATCTTCGGCTTGGTCTCCTCGTCTTCCATCAGCCGCCTTCGCTTCTTCGGCGAGAGCGCCATGATGGGATCACGCGCTGCCGTCGGCAACATGGAGGCCTGGTCGAAATCCACAATCGTTGCCCGTCCCGCCGAGCTCTGCAACACGTTTGGCAGCCGGATGTCGCCGTGGGCCACGCCGAGGCAGTGCATCTGGTCGAGCCCGGCCACAAGGCTGTCGATAATGTCTGCACGCCCTTTGGCATCCGCCGGCACCACCAGCCTGTCACCCCCATAGGAGAGGAGCAGGAAGTAGATGATGCGCACCTCCAGGTCATAGAACAGAATCTGCTCCAGTTCCCGAAGGTCGACAGAACCGAGACAGACGGGAACGTGGCAGCCCTGCAGCGGTTGCAGCCTCTGGTACACGGCCTCTTCGTGTTGCAGCTTGGGCACCGATCGTCCCGTCACCCCCTTGGCAATAAACGTGTAGCCGTACTGCATGAGCGTGAGCTGAAACAGCGCGCCACAGGCACCTTCCTGGCCCAGCTTTACAACGCCCTTCTCTAGGCTTTGGGAGAGCTGCTGCTTTAGCAGCTGCATCCAGCCGGCGTACAAGACAGGGTGGTTCTGCTTGCGCGTTTGCTTGCAGCCTTGCTTGGTCGTAGTGTCCCTATGGAGTCGCACATTCGGGCATTTCTCGTCCAGTGCCCAGCCGTTCACCAGAGAAAGGAGACAGGCCGGCGTGCAGTACGGCCTGGACTGGACCGTGCCACCGCCCTTGCCGCCGGCATGGCGCTTCGAGGATGTCGACGACGAGCCTTCTTCCGGTGCCGATGGCGCCGATGGCCCTGAGGATGGGCCAGAGGATGGGCCACTTCCTTGGCTTGGGCCGCCAGGACCTGGACCATCGTCATCCCTGCGCTTGGTGTGGGATCGAAGAACCCGGTCTTGCCCGTAGTTTGGATAGAGCTCTGGATAGAGCTCTGGATATTGCTCTGGATTCCTCTTCGACTTCTTGATTGGATTGGGCTTCCAATCAAGGCTGCTTGGCGTACGGCGTCGTCTTTCCCCCTAGATGGCGTCAAGCCGGTCCTTTGCGTCCTTTCTTCGTCGTCTCGCGCGATCGTCTGTAGAATGCCGTCAAAGTCAACAACCCATTTATCGCAGTTCCTCACTGCCGCAATACGTTCGTCGTTGCCATGCGGCCTTGCTTGTAAGGCAGCAATGGCAAATGCGAGAACCTGGTAAACAGCATTGCTATAGATGGGATCCTCATCAGTCTCGACCTCGTGCGAAGGCTGGGAAAGGTGGTAGAACAGCACAGTGGGATCAGCCCAGTCGATCTTCAAGAAGACGAATGCCTCGCCATTGGTCACATAGCCGTATTCCAGTCCGGCTTCTAGCATGTAGTGGTATGTCTGCGTAATGGCCGCCGCTGAGAGAAGCTCTGCGTAGTGATGGAATCGTTCTGGATCAGCCGTTGGTATCGTCGGCTTATTAACCACCTCGTCAACAATGCTCATCCTTCATAGGCCTTGTTCAAAGTGCTTCATATGTAGCTTGTGCGGTGCTTTGTACTCAATTACAAAAGCAGTTTCCCGCTGGCTGCCAACGTCTTGAAACACGCAGACCTGGTCCGTCTGGATCTTTTTGTCTTGCGTAGTCATGTCCCTGCCATCCGTCTCATCACGAAGACTGCTAGCAGTTATATCGAAATATATGCCATCGGGGAGGAAAAGGTCGTGCCGCCTCGACTGGAATTTCTTCAGCCCGGACAGAATGATACGAACAGGGTCTTCGATGCAATTGTTCTCTACAAACACAAGTGACGGTTCACCGGTTACCCGCCGTGCATGGATTCGGTCGCCGATAGTCATTAGAAATGTGATATTCTCAAACAGTCGCTCATTGTCGGGGATGATACGGCGAATAGCCTGGATGCTGCTCCTTTGCGTCGAGAGGAAATCGTCCCATGGCGTAAGAAGCTTTGGACAGTGCTTCCGAGCAGGATTTGTCACAGGTGTTCTTGACGTAAGGTAGTCATCGGTATTGAGGGATATTTTTGTCAACACATGCTCGTGGCATCCTTCTAAATATTCCGCAAGTGTTGTTTTCCGCACCAGTTTTTCAGCTTCCTCCTTTTGGCGTCTCGCTTCCTCCATGTCTCGTCTCGCTTCCTCCATGTCTCGCCTCGCCTCCTCCGTCTTTCGGCTCGCCTCCTCCGTCTCTCGACTCGCCTCTTCCTTCTCTCGTTTCGCCTCCTCCTTCTCTCGTTTCGCCTCCTCCTTCTCTCGTCTCGCCTCCTCAATCTCGCGTTTCAGCCTCTCCAT
Organism: Grosmannia serpens; assembly: GCA_029299595.1. Classification (NCBI taxonomy): domain Eukaryota; kingdom Fungi; phylum Ascomycota; class Sordariomycetes; order Ophiostomatales; family Ophiostomataceae; genus Grosmannia; species Grosmannia serpens. The sequence goes on from JANSMH010000210.1 coordinate 9,404, forward strand.
AGTAAGTAGGACATCTTCGTCGGTCTGCATCGTGCGATGGTTCGATGGTTCGCTGTGGAGAAGATGATGACTTTGCAGGAAGGAGATTGCGAGAATATTGTGAATGTTGCATGATTACGGCATAAAATAGGGGATCAGGATAAGAAGATAAGCTACCGGTCCAACAAGTGTGGCGGACGGAGTATATGAGTCTTTGTTGTGTCCGTGTACTTCCGAGCTGCGTTGAACCCCCTTACTAAATAGGTGGGGCTTGGGGGCCTGCGCCACACAGTACAAGTACTCATACACAACCTCCCCAGCTCTTATTCCCCTACTGCTGTCGCCACGGGATTGATACGAGTGCTCCCAGCGCCTGCGATTCCTTTCGCTCCCATCCTCTGTCGCCTGCCGAATGGTGCTTCGTCTTGTTTGATTTGTTTTCTCAAATGAAATGGAACAACTTTACAAAAACACAGAAGGGTTGCGGCGTGCCTTCATAGACTAGTCATCCTTTATTGTGCTGCCATCTTGGTCATTCTACAATCCTCAGCACAAATCGTCAACAGCTTTCATGGTAAGACATTAGGCTGTTGACGTCAGACAAATAATTGTAGTATCTAAGAGCCGTTTTTGCTCTGCCGCGAGAAGGAGTCTGTGTATGGCTTGGCCGACTCGTGTAAGAACAGATTGAAGGACAGGCAACACAGCTATTCCGGAAGATCGTGGTAGAGCATAGATTAGGTCGTGTGCAGAGTTGTGTGCGCGTTCTACAGCCCTTACGTCAAAGGCTCTGAGACTTCGCCTTAACGTGGGAGACAGTATACCGTTAGCTTGTATAGCAGCATCTTCCTGAGAGGGTACGCGAAACAGCAGTCTGTTGCGAGTTCGTGCCCTGGTAGTAATCCGGGCTGCAGCGACGACGGTTTTCACCATGACGTTTCCCGCTTTGACGGGAGTCTCGTTTGTGAGCCAGGAGAGAGCAATGACAACCGCTGTTATGGCTGTACTCATTCTTCTTGCTGCTTCCATCGCCGCTGGGGTATTGATTGCGCCTGGATCAGCGATGCAGGCGGCTGATTTCACAGCTAGACGGATGAGCTGTCGGATAGCAACTGGCTTGATGAGGTCCGCATTGACCCTTGTGTCCGTCGAACTGTCGAGCATACTCGTAGCCGTATTTGCTTGCCTTGCCAAGTCTAGGACGTCCTCGTACGAAGGTGGATCCTCCGAAGGCGAATTGTTGCCATTTGCGTCGGCTGTGCTGGAAATATTGGCAGGGTCGTCTACGCAAGATCGTTCCTCTGCAGGCATCTCGAGCATGCTTCCGTATCGGCGCATTTCGAACCAGACGAAGACGGCCGCGGCGCTCGCAGTTCTTTTTGTCGGCTTTGAGTTCGTTTGAACTTCGTGTCTTTGTTGAAATTTTCGGATTGAAGAATGACCGGCTGATTAAATGGTACGTAGTAAGAGAGTGGCGGGTGGTAAACGGGGTAAAGGGAGATGACACATTTGCGAAGCGAGGAGGCGGCGCTTGCATACGTACTTTGTGAATTCATGTATTAATAGGCTACAAACGAGGAAATAGCCAAATTAGAGGCTATTTTCAAAGATCACCATTTTTGTTCAAATGACTAACCCTTCTTCCCATATCGGGACTCCCGGAACCCCTGAGCGCGTAAACAGCTCTGATATATACTGTCATGGCCTTCTATGTTGCATCTACCTATTTGCTGGCCGTCAGCGCAGACATGACTAGGTAGTCTCTTCCCTCGGCCTCACATACACGCTGCTTACAAAGTCTTCTGCCGACGAAGCGCGTCGTGTCTCGCCCACCAGCATCTCGCATGAATCCATATTCACACGTCGGCTGGTCCGAGGATGTCGAAGAGTGCTTTCGCTTCCGTGACGCCTAGAAACGGCCAGGGACTGTCGGTTCCCGTCGTCGGCGAGCCAGACGAGCCCAGCATGGCTATGGTTACGGCACGTGGATACACCAGCCTGCATTGGCGGACAAATACAACGCCGAAGAAGAAAACCGAGAATGGAAAGTAGTATCGCCTAGCTGCTGACTGGGAAGGAGCGAGTGGGGTGGGAGCAAAACCTCTCTGGTATTATCGTACTGGGGAAAACGAAAACTTTACGCTACAACTTTGCCGTCTTTCTTCTCTAGGCTCGACAAACAATACTCCGCATGGCTGGGCCTCATATTATGCAGCTCAGGCGGAGGGCCCGCGAGAATGACTCGCAGACCACAGATGCAGGCGAGCCCTGCAAGAAGAAAAGGCGCAAGGTGAGACCCCTGATCGATAGACGGCCTATAGCCAGACAGCTAACGCAGAGTTTAGTGCAAAAAACAATGGTAGGATCCATTTTGACCACCATCAGACTTGTGTTTGCTAACCTGGCCTGGCTCCAGCACGCGGAAGCCTTCGCTAGATTTGTCTCCGCAGTTTGTGCCGGAACAGCAGCCATCGCCAAAGTTGCCAGAGCATTTCATGCCGGTGCAGCAGCCATCGCAACGTTTTCCTGTGCCATTCACGCCACCGCGGCGGCCGCCTTCGTCTTCACCAGACCAGGCCACAGCGCTTCAGATGTCGTCCCCAGATATACCAGTTCGACAGCCGTCTCCAGATTGGAACGAAATTTTCCCACCGCTGCAGCAACCATCGCCAGAACCCGCATTCCCTGGCCGGCAGCCATCGCCGGATCTTTCGGTATCTCCGGGGCCCCGGAGATCACTAGACTTGTCCATGGCCCCAGAGCCCCAGCCAACGCGTGAAATAATTAGACCAGAGCCCCGGAGATCGCCAGACCTGTTCACGGCCCCAGAGCCCCAGCCAACGCGTGAAAGAATTATACCAGAGCCCTGGACATGGCCAAACCCGTTCACGGCCCCAGAGCCCCAGCCAACGCGTGAAAGAATTATACCAGAGCCCTGGACATGGCCAAATCCGTTCACGGCCCCAGAGCCCCAGCCAACGCGTGAAAGAATTAGACCAAAGCCCCGGCGGTCGCGAAGATTTCGAGAGGGTCGGTATATGCCAACAATTCCAGAATCACAAGAATGGCCTCCCCCTGCCATTGAAAGTATTGCCGGTGGAATTAAGGACATTAATAGATCAACATCCGAAGAGGAAGGTAAAATCTTGTCAAAATGAAGAAGGAAGAGAAAGATCTGGTCGGAATCAGAAGGCTATACAAACGAGCATAATTCGAAGGAAATGGGAGGGAGTGTGCACACCACTGTAATATTAATGACAGACTACAGAGTCAGAGGAAGCCTCCTGCTGAAGGAGATGAGACCAAATATCTACTACACAAACGAAGCACAGAATCTTACTCGGCCCCAAGTACTTTCTACGAGCAGCGGGTACGGCGTCTTGCATTTCATTTGGGGAGAAACATGCACGACGGCTGTGTTTTGTGGTACCAACCTGGACTACGCGTGTTTTCCCGCAAACCCAGCCTGTGTGTTTCTGCGTAATCACGTGTAACAGACCTTCGTGTCATTTCTACAATAAAACACCACGACCGGTTTTATTCGGCCAATTATCTTTGTGCAACTATCTTGACGCCTGCAACTACATGCTCATCAGGGAGATGCGAGTCAAATCCGACCACTCAGCTACCCCATCTCGTGGATAAAAAAAAATACAGCATTATGGCTTCTTCGCCGGATCCTCAACCGTCGCCGGAAGGCAGCGACGTCTCCATGGGAATGCCGTTGACCGAGGACCAGCGCATCAGTGCGGGCAACAGGCTCTATCAAATTGTAGAGCATTTCGAATCCAAAGTCAGTGATCGGACGTACAGTCAGCCGCGGCTCATTCGTTTGACCTACGAACATTCTCGCTCAGAAGAATCTCGAGACCTTTTTACACGCACTTTCTTCCACTTTATGGCATTTCCCTTCGACAGCGAAGAGGATCCAGTCTATGAGGAGCTGGAGTCAGGTTTCAATGACTTTGCAGACCACTTGATGAACAATCTGTTTCTGCCCCGTATGGACATTCGGCCTTGTTTAGACGCATTTCTTATATTAACACCATACAGTGAAAGTATCCGCAGCTCGGACGCCGCAGCCTACAGCGGTGTATCCTTTCTCTGTCCAAGAAGTGACAGAGGGAGAGCCAGCTTCAATGGAAACGCCAGATTCGCTGCCATCCCTCCGAGGCGCATGTCTAACCCGTGACCATCACCGATGTGTGATCACCCGAAAATTTGATGATTCCGAGGCAATGCGGCGATTTGTGAAAGATGAGGACGACGCTCAAGATGACGACGGGACTTTTCTCTTGGGAGAACGACCCGAGAAATTCAACCTCTTAGAGGTTGCTCATATTCTCCCCCGTTCCTTAACCAGGGCCGAGGTAGATTTTCCGTTTGAATAAGCTTCCTATATAACGCATGCGGTTTCTAACAAAGTAGGAAACTCCTCGAAAAACGGCCCTCGAAATTCTGAGCTTCATTGACCTTGACGTGGCCCGTATGCTCCAAGAGGCCGACGCCGATCAGCCAGGCAATGCAATGACACTTTGCCACGACCTCCATCTACTCTTTGGGGCGTTTAAGATCTTCTTTGAGCCTTTGCCGGGCGAGCATACGTATCGAATCAGAAAACTCTTCCCACGATCGGTTATGCCAGATGTTCGTTTTCCCGTCACCCGCACTCTTTTTGGCAGGGACGCTCATGCCATCGACCCCCCGTCGCCGCGCATTCTCGCAGTGCATCGGGCCGTTTCGCACATTCTTCAATTTTCGGGCGCGGGCCTATATATCGATAAGATACTCAGAGATGTAACGCAACATGGAGTTCGAGAGGATGGCTCTACCGACGTTGGCCGTCTGTTGTGTCTCGGGATGGGAGGATGGTTCAAAAAGGCTGTCCATGAGTAGCAGCCGATGACAATCTATGGCTTACAAGCATGGGCAATACGTGGCGGCATTTTTATCAATATTTCGAGCTGGTTTCTACTAGTCTCCGAAATCTTTCACATTTTTGGGCTGTAAATGCCATTTATCATCCATCATTATCCCACCCTGAGATAATCCGGCGGGATCCCTGAAACGAATCTTGCCAGGTTCCTGAGACGGGCAATGTCAATATACTATAGTGAGAATAGTGGGAATAGTGAGATGCAGAGCCCATGGAAATAAATGGGAATACTTATCTTATCCTTGCAGTTTTGATAATAGTGATGCATCCAGAATACTGTTGCCTGGTGCACGGACCACATAACGGACTACCTAGTCTGCTTGTTGGCTGTCGTAGACTGCTGCTTCCAACCGAAATTCGCCGTCTTCACCCTACCTCAGAACAAAGACTGCACCATGCGTTGGTCGTTTGCTCTCACATCCGCTCTGGCACAAAGCCTCACACTGCCGTGCATTCTGGCAGCGCCGGCAGGCCGGCAACAACCACTCGCGACCGAGAGCTCAGCTGAAGTAGATCATCGCCGTCGCAATTTCTATGTCTGGCAACAAAGCGACGATGTATGTAGAGCCGGATCCAAGCACTATGCAGGAAAGGTGGACGTATCGGCCGAAAAGAGCCTGTTCTTCTGTAAGAATATGGAACAAGCCAGTACGCATTGTTCTTCATAGCTGATGCGCTTGCTTGACTAGGGTTTTTCGAGAGCCGACAAAGCCCACTGTCCGATCCCGTCATCGTATGGCTGAACGGGTGAGTTGATCCAACGACCAACACTGGGTATGTGATCGGAGACCACTAACGGTGGGAGAAAGCGGACCTGGCGGATCATCCATGTACGGCCTGTTCAAGGAGATAGGCGGCTGCCAGATGAACGAGTTGGACAACGACACCATTTACAACGAGCACAGCTGGGCGAACTTCGCAAACGTGCTGTTTATCGAGTGGGTTGAGAGCATCATCTCAGCCTTGGATATTTCGTATTTGCAACTTGAAGAGGCTGACGGCTGTTCTGTGATCATGACAGCCAACCCGCTGGCGTAGGTTTCTCCAGCATCAACAGTGGCACCTTTGGCGGACCCGATAACATCGGCGAAGCTTCGCAAGACCTTAGCACGTTCCTAAGCGTATTCTTTGCCAGCATATTCCCCGAGTACGCCGCTCTGCCTCTGCATATTGCCGGCGAGTCCTTTGGCGGTAAGTATGTTCCCGGCCTCACGCACTACATTGCCACTACACCCGGAGTCGTTTTGCAACCCATTCAGTCCATTGTCCTTGTCGATGCGGTTGTCGATGTCGTGACAGCCGGAGTGGCTGGGTTCTATGACCATTTTTGCAGCGTGGACGAGTACGGTCAGCGCAATAAGCCAGGAGGGTTCAACGAGTCGACGTGCCGGGCGATGGAAGAGCAGCTGCCAGAGTGCGAGCGCCTTGCGGGTCTGTGTCGGGACACGTATGATCCAAATGTCTGCCGTACGGCAAACTCGTGGTGCGACGAACACATTGGGAAGTGGTTGTATGATGAGGTGGTGCCTGGGGGACGAAACCCTTATGTTTGTGCAAAGCCCCCAACAGCCCGTCCTCGATGGACAGGGGCAGGTCCGTTAACAACATCTCAGGATGACAGGAGGCCCTGCAAAACGCCACCTGTCTGCGATGACTTTTCCGACACTGGGTACTCGGCCTACCTTAACACGTCGCGCGTGAAACGAGCATTGGGCATCAGTGAAGACTTTCCGTTCTATGGCGTCAACTCTGACCTCAACAGACGGTGGGAAGAAAACGGTGGCACGTTTGTGCCGACAACACGTGAAGTGTCGTACATTCTTGATCACTCCCAGACTCGGATCCTCGTTCTGAACGGAGACAACGACAGCATAGTGTGCGTTCAATCCTCCAACGAACCCAATTCAGATGACTGACTTGTATCATCTACCTTGCCCCATTTCAGCAATACGGAGGGTCAGAAGAGAACATGGGAGCATATTTCATGGGCCCGGCAGGCCTTGTATCGCATCAGTAAATGGGTGGACTGGGAGTGGCCAGATCGGGAGGGAAGGCTGACGCTTGGCGGACAGGTCAAGACGGCCGACAAGCTGTCGTTTGCTACCATCCTCAACGCCGGACATGCTTCACCTGGCGATCAGGCGGCCGCAGTGGCCTTCCTTGTGGACTGCTGGACAAGTGTCACGAGCAAGGATAGTCGGTGTCCGCTGTAGATCAAGCTCTTGCTCAATATTGCCTACATGATAGGATACCAAGGCATCTCCATGTACGACAGCTTCTAGCCAATTTAACTAATAGGGGCAACAGGCAATAGCATTCCTGTCTAGCTTGCATCGTGCTGGAAGGATAGGCGTTGTGACCATACTGCTTGCCGTTTGTTCACTACCAATCCTCCCGACAAATGATAAAGAAACGCGCGATAAGGCATACTAACAGACTCGTTTCTTTTATACTAAAGATTCCACCTATGCACAACGTCGTAATCCTTTGGAAGATGTGATACACAACCACTGTTTCTGTCCGAATACCTTTACCGCTCCGCAATTAACCTATCAACAGCTTGGATATATGCGAGTGCCTTTCATATATTAGATAGATATGAACAAAGGCCAAAATAAAGGCAAAATAGCTAACAGTGGCAGAGACAACTATTCCTTACGCCGCAGCGATCGGCTTTCGTCCGTAGACTACACGTTGCTTGTAATACATGTGGAATTTCCCACTCTTCGTCTCACGACGGGCGTGTGCAGCATATACAGCCACCTGCTCGCGTGTCCAGCCTAGAATACCGGTGAAGAACAGGATGAATCCCTCAATGTCGTTTAGGATACCGTACATGTTGATCTCGCCAATCTCACGCTGTCGAGGGTCCTTTGGCCAGGTGCCATTGGGGCACTTGATGTCCTTGATCTCAATGTCGACGAAGCCGGCCGCCTCCATGGCCTTGACCTGCAGGTTATCCTCGAGAACACGAAAGGTGTGGCCGATCTTATCGCCTCCCTGAAAGAAGATGGGACCCCACTGAGCGATGGCGGAATCTGGAGGCAGGGTGCCATCGTCGGATAAGGCGAGTGGCGACGCCTCAAAGCTCTCCATGTAGCCACCTGGTTCGAGTGCGGTATAGGCTTCGCGGAAGAGAGAGTACCAGTTGCCAACACTGCCAACGAGGTAGCGCAGGTGCACGTAGTCGAAACTTTCAGGGGCAAAGGACCAAGAGTTGGTAAAGTCCTCAATCTCACTGCTTGCTATTAGTATGCAACGCTCAAGAAGAGGCAGGAGAGAAGACGCGGACAAGCGAAGATTAGGAGGGACCCAGCTGGGTTGAATAGGCGACACGTCTGTACCGATGACGGAGCATTCCGGGTGGGCGTCTGCAAAATCGCTGCAGTTCGTTAGTGTATCGGAAAGCTTTGCGTTAATGTCGCATGGTTTAAAATACATACATCGCCCAAAGGCCTACACAGTCCCGTTAGCATGCACTCCGCTATAGATAAATAGACAGATAGCCTACCCGTTCCTGTACCAATATCGAGTGCATTCTGTAGCCAAGTATTAGTGTTTGAAAGGATAAAAGCTTCTGGAAACTGGCAAGCTCACTTTCGGATTCTTTAGGGGTGCCAAATACAGCTTGCCATCGAGACAAAGGGTGAAAGCATGATGTCTACACAGGTCAGCTGCCTCTGCCACCAAGCACAGCATACTCGTACAAAGCCGGCTATTATTTTTTGCCTTACAACATATCCATAGAATCGCTCTGCTGGTTGTCGTTTGCACCCCAGTACTGGGCGTTTCCTCGCTCGCTATGGTATCTGCGGCCGTGAATAGTTCGGTATTTTAGAATCGACGATGTTATGGATGCTGTTGACGACTGGGCGTCATCTAGTCCCGAGTCGTCGTCTTCACCATCCTGTACGAGTTAGAATTATATTCTTGTGGATTGTCCGTCTTAGTCTTGGGCATACTGGTGCTTGTGTCCAGTGATCAGCCGGGAGAACGGCTATATCTGCCGCAGATATGGGACCGACTTCAGAGGCCAGTACAGCCGTGGCCGTTGCCACTTCGGCGACTGGGGAGGAAGCTTCTTCCTTGGACATAATGTCGAAAGACGGAAGTTAAATTTATGCCGTTCAGATCGAATTGTGTAGCACGGTTAGTGAAAGGGAGAAATAAAAGGAAAATACGGAGAAAAGTAGAAGATAATGTACGAAGAGCAAAATCAATAAATCGAATGGGGCAAGGGGGGGGGGGAGCTTTGGGAAACAATCCCTCTCTGCCTTATTTGTAGGGCATGGACATGGTTTTCCAGAAATGTTTAAGGAGAAGCGGCGGGGTTGCAGCAGCGACCTCGTTGCATAGTTATGCAGTGAAAATGCGGGCAGGGCCGTTGGTCCTAGGTCATACATCACCACAATGCACAAAAAGAGAAACCCCTCACTCCCCCCACCTGCGGTAAGATACAACGCATTCTTCCGTATAGGCGTTCAGGTGGAAAGGCAAGCAGGATGAAAAAAATGGGGTGATGGAATGATTCTCGTCCCCCTCCGTGTACAGATTCTAGGTCTGCTGCAGGATGTGACACGGGGTAGACCGGAATTGCTTCCCCGACCAGTAGCCCAGATGTCCACCAATATCTATGCCGTATTCACAAGACCTGAGAACCAATCCGATTATTGCCGCCGGGGACCATATCCAGCTTTTCATCAAACTCTGCTCATTGTCAAAGCCCACATTGATCGAATTGGAGAAGTGGCCGAATCTAGACCAAGTCCAGTTGCGCACTAGTTGTCTTGAAAGACGTCTTCTGTGCGACCAAAGGACGACCGACATTATCCTTCCTTCGCCCATATTCGGACACGACAGCGGAAACTGGCCGGTGTGACCAACATTCTGTCATATCTCGCAAAATACTCCGTAGCATGCAACAAAAAAATCCTACAGGGCAATTCACAGTGGGGTTAAGGCGAGGCAGAACGAGACAAGGCACACCACTAAGCAGATTACAGCGCTTACAACGCAGGGACAATTCAGGCACAGCACGGCTGTGCTCCGAAATAGGGAAATCTCGAATGCCAGGGTTCGCGCATTCCAAGGGCTGGCGTCCTGTTTTTGTGTCGTAGTTTATTTTCACTAAGGTTTATGATGTTCCCACTTTGGCCTTCTTTGGCGCCTTTTCTTATCGACATTGGGCTGATTGACGCAAAGCAGTGGCCTGCGGGGTAGCATCAAACCGATATGATGTGGACAAATCAGAAGTGATCCCCATCCCGGCCGTCTTATCTGCAAACGGCAACGACTTTTCCACCACAACTCCACAGTGCCGTCTGTACGTTGTAGACCACCTTCCATCTCCAGTCACGGAACATAATCCGACAAGAGAGTCATGACCCGCACAATGCTGTCGGCTCCTAGGCCGTCAAAGAGGGGCCTGGCCAACATCAGGCGGAATCTCATGATGGACCTCAGTCGGGAAGCTGCGAAATACCCACCTTATCATCCGGACCACCCTGAAGGCTTGATTGACATTACTAGCTCTGTCAATACACTCATGCTCGATGAGATGAGTGGCTATGTAGGCAAGCTTCCACGCCGCGAGTCTCAAGGTGAGAACTGTGCTTTGGCATGCGTCGGACCTTCAAGACCTGCCTGGTCTTCTCGCTGACTCAGCCATGCGCTTTCCCGAACATCAGGCCTGGAATATGGCCCCGTGGCCGGTTCCAGCACACTGACAGAAGCCGTGGCTGCGCTTGTCAACGAGCACTTCAACCCAACAGAATGTGTCGACTCTTCCTGCATCATGGCGACAAACGGCGTGACTGCGCTGCTGGACATTGTCTCCTTTGCCGCATGCGACGCCGGCGAGGCAATCATATACACAACTCCCGTCTACGGAATGTTCCGCCCAGACACAACTTCGCGCAATGGCATACACGTGGTGGAAGTTCCCTGCGACGACGACTTTGACCAGTTTTCCGCCTCGAACTCCGACCTTCTTGTTCGACGCTTCGAGATGGCGTATCAGCAAGCAAGCAAGGCCGGCATCGTCGTGCGTGCAATACTTCTATGCAACCCTTGCAACCCGCTCGGCCGCTGCTACTCACGGACGACTCTCGTCCAGCTGGCCGCGTTCTGTGGACGGAATAAACTCCACCTCATATGTGATGAGATCTACGCACTCTCGGTGACATCTTCTGGGCCAAAGCTCGATGGATTCACGTCTGCACTTGCGGTTGACCAGGAGGCTGGTCTTAACCCACAAAGCATACATGTCTTGTACGGTGCTTCAAAAGACTGGGGGCTGGGTGGCCTACGGCTTGGTTTTTTAATCACCCGCAATTCCGTCTTCAAAGAAGCCTGTCGTAGGCTAGGGTGCGTTTGAGTCCAATACATGCATACCGAGACCATGGCTGATCCAGTTCCGCAGGATGTTCACTTGGGTCTCCTCCCACTCTGACGCGATTTTCTCGGCTGTTATATCTGATCGTGTTTTTGTGGAGTATTACATCGACACATATCGTCGAAAATTGCGAGAGGCTCGTAAATTAGCAACAGACGTTTTGAACACACATCAAATACCGTTTCATCCGGCAAATTCTGGCGTCTTTCTGTGGATAGATCTCAGCAAATGGATATCGCTACTGGAAAGTAGTAGCGCGTTAGAAGAGTCCACCGAGGTCAGACTTACAAAATATTTCATGGAAAATGGTGTCTACTTGGAACCCGGAGAGGTACGTTAACCTATTGCCCCGGTAAGAGTTATGTACACTAACGGTGAGGCAAGGCCTTCTTCTCTCCTACTCCTGGAAAATATCGCCTGGTCTATTCAATGGACCCGAGGACCATGTCTGTGGGATTTGATAGGCTTATCACCGCCCTCGTGAAGCTTGAAAAAGACGAAGAAATGAGTTAAAGAACTGGAAGCATAATCGAAAGATGTATCACTGTCACCATACGGCAGACCAGAAGTCTGATCCTCTTCTATCTCCAATTAGTAACTAAACCATGTAGTTCTGTATACAGTACCTGTAGATCCTAAGTTCAATGGGGGGGGCTGACGAGATTAGCTCTCGGTGGATATATCTTAATTGGGAAATAAAATATATGTCTTTGAAATTAGCAATGGAACTTAAAGAGTGTTCTCTATGTGAAATTTTACGAATAAGTACCTGTGCATAGTACAGATTAATCGTACAATACTTTATGCTACTATCCTTGCTTCGTGCCGGTTGCTCGAGAATAACCCGAGTCATCACCAACCACCCGTCTTTTTTGCCCCTAGTACGTACAAATATACAACAGGCTGCACAAAATCGGGACCACTTCCTTAAAGTTTCGTTTTTTTACTTCGAGTCCAATAAGCATATAAACACTTCTTCCTTAAAGTTTCTTCCAAGGCTTTTTGCCGTGCCATCCTTTCATCCCTGCTATAAAGTGTTCCGTGCGACAGTTATTAAAGTATGCATCTTATCATCTTGGCGCAAGTTACTGTTAAGTCGTTTTAGCATTTGTAGCGTGTAGATTGACTGTTAAGACAAGTGGGCAGCTTGTGCATTGACTATGTAAGGGAGACTAACCGTATCAACAAGAGAAGACGGAAAACAATTGTGCAGCAGGATAATGATGAAACTAAAAATACCCGAGTCCACTAAGAATTGTACCTGGACTGAACGGGGCCCAGCTGATCTGCAAAATCGCCGGTTTTACACATATTCCCCCGGATCTTTTGGTAAATAACGAGGGACGCAAGAGATACCGGAGAGATAAATACCTACTGCTCTTATTGTCCCCAAGAAACAAAAAACAGAGAAAAGCTGGTATTCCCTCAGTAGTAGTCGCTAGTGGGGGGCTCATATTGTTGGTGTTTGCTCGTTTGACACGTGCTATCTCCTACTCTTTACAATGTTGCGGGGGGGATTTAAGCTGGTGCTGAGGACTAGACAAGCAGAAAGGCTATGGAAGCTAGCCAGTCTGTTTGTCGAAGCAAGCTGATACTTTTTCTAAGCGAGATTGCGCTACGTCATTGGGTGGAACTCTCTCATGGATGCTGCTCGTTTGACGACGCGCTATCCGTCTGTTCTACATTCACACATTGCGACTGCCGTGTTGGGACTTCCGTGTCAGCTGTCAACGCCAAGGATGGTCTGTTCCTTCCTGTTATTGATTTTGGTTCGTGGCTAGCTTGGATCGATACATGAAGGAATGACTCTTTCTATCGCAGCCTCCAGGGTACATGACGAAGAGAGCTCTTTCTCCTAAGGAAACAAAATGATTCCATTTGAGCAAACAGCCATCATTGCTTCTAGGAGTTGGTACAGATACTGATTCCCATGTGCAAGAAGTTCTGCTGTATAGCAACAGTCATGCCGTACTAGCACTGAAGGCCTTCGGATACAATCAGAAGGGTATGCGCAAGTGTGTGTGATGTCTAATCTTGTTTTGGAAACGCGTACAGGAACTAGCACCGATGGTTCCTTCCTACGGGAATGATAGTGGGACGCTGCATGGCAGTCATATCGTATGAAAGAAGAGCCAGATGTTTTTCTAGAGCACACGAGACAGGAAAACCCTCCGGGAAAGGCAAGTGCGCTCGTTTTTCGGATGCTTGTGTTTCCCTAACCCGTCACACAGTATGTCTTGCAAGCGAACTAACGGAAGCAGCATTGGGTATTATCGTATGATGCGGACACACAAGCGAAACACTTTCGCAAACTGCAGAGTAGTCGCGAGGGAGAGTCGATCAGCAAAAGCTTTTTTTTCTCTTGAAGGGCTCGTGCCAGTCTCTGCTCGTCGCTCTTTAGCGAGGTCTAGACTTACTGTTCAGTCGATGGCATCTGCACCGTCGACACCGGTTACATGATAGTCGGGTGCTAACATAATAGCGTTCCATGCCCAAATATTGAAGATATCATGGAATAACCATTAAACTGTTGGGAGCTCGTTGTTATCGTCAAGAGGCGTTGAATTCGAAGTTGAGATGTGTGCTGGTTCGGAGGCGGATAAAGAGTATAGAAAATCTTCTGTGATCATCGTTTTCTTCACTCCCAGTTGTAAGTAGACTGCAAAAACTCGGAGCTTATATAACGGGACTGAAGGCTTCCGTCTCGTGGCTGCCCTGGCGCTCTGATCCGTCTTCACACAACTCGCAGCTCAGACGTACCGACAAATAAGCAACACCACAGTCCAAAAGAAGGAGCTACTTGCTTTGACCGAGTATATTCGGGAGCTTTGTATCCAGGCGAATTATTAGTCCGGTTTGTGGGTAGACGAAATTGGTGGCGCGGAAGGAGTACTTCACGTTCTAAGGCCTAGACCTCTGTGAGGCAGGTTGCTTTTGAAATATCACCAAGACTGTGACTTTCTAGGGACCTCCGTTTAATGCGTTTGCATGTATGGATTGGCCGTAGTCCGAAAGTAACGAGCCGCCACAAGCACTGCTTTATTTGTCTGGTCTTGAATCGGGTTCGCCAACAAGCATTAGTGTATTCTTCCTCGATACCTCAATAATAAGGCCCCGACGCTCTGTGGAATTTCCTGCGTTGGGTGGAGTAGGCTTTGAACTGTACCGGTTTGAAAGATGCACTCCTTGCTTCGCGACAAACGGCCCGTCAGGATTGATCGACTGTCCAGTTGACTCCTGCAGTTGGTGGGGTAGTTAACGGCGAGGCATGGCAAACTGGAGAAAATTTGACTCTGCTCAGTAAATGTCTGTACTCATCACACACTTTCTTGTTTGGTAGTGACAACGAGGCCCATTCCATAGCCCGGAGTTTACTCTTACGCCGTTAATTCGACACTCCCAAGATACTCGCGAGCGAAAGTAGCGTACGAAACGGCGATTCCGTCCCGAATTTCGATACGACCCGCAAACGTGTGCAGTCGAAAGAACGGGTACTTTAATTCGAGAATAAGAGCTGTTGACTTTGGAACATATACGCCATTGGGCCGAAAGACTGTCGGCGACGATTACAATAGCGAAAGACGACGTTCCAAACAAGAAATTGTATGCTAACTTTACTCCTTTCTACTACTCCAATCTAAAGCAAACGGCAGATCTCATACTAAAAGATAGAGCAAAGGGAAAGTAGAATGCTATTAAAAAAGCGAAAAATTCTGTATTCCCTAAATATCAGGGAGTCTTATACTAGCATCAAAAGCTGTTGCGTGTTTCAGAGAAAGCCAAGTAACTGCCTTCTGGTCCAGATAAGTAGGAAACATGGCATATCGAAATCAAGTAAAACAAACAAGAGCAGAAGATGAGTACGACTTTATACGATGCTGTTTACGGGGCGAACATGGTGCATGAGTATTACATTCCTCGCCAAAGCCGCGAGAAGTGCACCGCCAATGAATACAGGCGTCCAGTCCTCGCCATCCAAGCAGCAACAGCACACCGACTGCACCGCATATCCCGCACTTTGTCTCCATTTCCGCCATAAAAAGCCCATGCGAAGAGCATCATAATCCAATTCTCAAACGCATTACGTTGCGCTGTATCAAGCCCTTGTCAGCATGCCCAATGGCCTTGCCTCCACGTTTCATGGGAAATTCGCGATATTCCTTTGGAGTCTCTTCAGTCGGCCAACAGAGCAGACCCGAGTACGGGCCTTCTGGAAGCTCGATATTGTGCCGGTAATAGATGGTGGCGTTTCGGGGCGCAGCGCAAGGTCCGCAAACAATAGGAGCAGGGCTTCCGCTGCCTCGCCTGTGTGGCTAAGGTTGATGGCACCGTCGTTGTAGTACCGGGAAAAGCTGGCGATAATAGAGCTCTCTATTAAGGTCCCTGGAGAGCCCGTCGTACTTACAGTGCGTTTGCATGAATAGGCCTGCATGTGTTTAGGGGGACATTCTAGTGGTAGGCGTTTGCTGGTTTTGGCTGGACTTTTTTTAGGGCTTCTGTTTGTAAATTAAGCTCGATAAATTACAGATAAAATGTCCTCCCCTCCAATGCCACACATAATAATATTTCTTACGGAAGGGCCAACCTCCTGCACTAACCGGGCAGTGAATCACAACAGTCGTGCCGGTAACGTTACCTAAGAAGGATTTCCTGCGCACGCCTCACAGGGACGGATACCTCGCAGGGCGCTGTGAACCAGTCCAGCGACGGCCAGAAATGTAAGATACAACCCAAGTTGGTCCCAATGCCGACCTGCTAATAGTGACGCCAACGGCCGTTAGCCGTTAGCCGATTACCAACGACCGCGCAACGGTGATAAAGGTGTGTGGTGGCCTCTATAACCCCCGCCGCGGCTGCCGCGTATAGTGGCTGTCTAACAGTGAAAAATCACCGCTTCTTGACATAGTCTATTTAGCAGCATTCTCGGTGACATTGCATGGTCCCAAGACGCCGAGGTTGGCGACGGCACGACGTCGGTGGTGGTGCTTGCAGGCGAGATCCGTCAGGAGGTGAAGGAGCAAAGAGTAAGGCGTCCGTTTACCTTCTTTGCTACTATTTTAGCTACTAATCTACGCAGTGGTTGTCGATGCAGTCCTGTCTCTTAACCAAGACGACCTAGACGAGAAGCTGATAGGCACCAAGAAGATCCCTGGCGGCTCGCTAACGGACTCGCTGCTTGTCGACGGTGTTGCGCTCAAGAAGGCGTTTAGATGCATTCAGCGTCTTCTAATATCCTACTCCCCCACGTCTACGATGGCGCCTGCCTTGGGGAGTTTCTTTCCCATTTACAGAGAACTTTCCAGAAACATCAACCTAAATTAGTAAACCCCTTTCCTATCTCTGTTTCCTACCCAATTTCATTACTTGGAAAAGCACTACATGCCAAAGTTGATGGCTTCTTTGCATTTTCCTCTCGCCCACCTTGCATCTTCTGAGCAGGCAATGCCTGGCCTAGCCCTCGACCTCCACGGATGCAGTTGCTGCAGCAAGGAGAAGTCCGCAATGGTAATCCAATGTAAGATCGTTGGGCAGTTGTGAAGAAGAAAACCAACCCGTCTTGGATTCCATTCATGCCCAGTGCTCTACCATTGATCTAACTCGTTTCGCACAGGAAGGACAACCGCCAGGTCCTCTATACCTTTGGCTTGAAGTCAACCCGGGCTTCTTTCCTCCACACCTTACGAGGTTAGCAGTCGACGGTTCAAACAAGTATTGAGCGAAAGTCACCCTGATGTTAATAGCATTCTGAGAATCAACTCCGTTCTTACTCGTGGGTCCGAATCTTCTTTCACCAGTGTTTGTTTGGTATAAAAAAAAGTACTGACAATTATCGCAGATCATTTACCCTTGCCCTTGGTTTTTATTTTTATTTTTAAAATAAAATCCATTTTGCAACTGGAGGCTTGTACCTCGAAAGAGACAACAATAAGCATTTGCTTCTTTTTACAGTACGTCATGCAGCTTGCTTTAGCAGCAGCCATCCGCACAATACATTTTCACACAGGAAGGACAGACTTCCAGCCCCGTTATATATTACTTTTCACTTGGTACACGGTCTTTTTCTAATACGCTTGCTTTGACGGTGAGCAGAATCAGTTTTTCATCAAAATGGCGGACCATAAGAATGATGGTTTGCAGGAACTAAGCCCTCATTGGACCCAAATACAGTAAGTTTTTTTCTCTGCATTCCGTGTTCAAATTAGTCTGTCTAACAAGCTCATGGATAGACCTCGAACGACAAAGGAGTATATTCAGGGACAGCTTGTTCCAAGCCAGAAGTGTGGCTTCGAGAGCCGATATCCGACATCCGAGCCGGTTCGAAGACATTAGAAACCCGTGTCTGCCTGTTGTCAAGAACAGAATGGCAACAGGAATAACGACATGTCGCGGGATTTGAGTCCCTCGATATTTCTTCGAGTATGGTATTGAAGAATTATCGATGAGGGTTTCTGTTTACAGATTCGGGCCTGTAAGCCGTCCCTTTCCAGAGCACGAGACTGTAAGATGCTGACTTTTTGAGAAAATTGATAGCATACGACAATCAATATTGAGGCCCCTACCAAAAGTCCTGTCTTACCGCAAAGTAGCTTTGCATGGCTTCCAGGCTCTGGAAAAGTCCTGTCTTGCCGCCATTGATCAAAAGTGGTTCTGCGTGGCAAAAGCACAGCCTGGAAGCCATGCAAAGCTACTTTGCGGTAAGACAGGACTTTTGGTAGGGACAACGATGGATGACCAGCAAATTCCGAGAGAAGACAAGTACCATGTTTACAAAGTCAAGTGATGGCCAGCGAGCAGAAGCGGAGGCACAGCAAGAAGTGCACCAAATACACAAAATCCTAAAGTCCTCACAAACAGTAAGTCCCGCCCTCATAATGGGTTGAAAATAACCCATCCACCGCGTGTACAGCATACCAAAGGATAGATAAACTGACACTCAAGGTTAAGCTTCGTTACGTCGAAAATTCTTAGCTGTCGAAACAGCTCACAAATATTCCAGAAGACACTTTCCAGAAAGAGTATCCACTGGAAGAGAGTGTCCTCCGCTGCCGCCCGCTGCAGCTCGCTGGCCATCAATTGACTTTTTAAACATGGTACTGGTCTTCTCTCGGAGTTTGCTGGTTGTCCATGTATACCTAGATTAGCACGCTTTATACCCAAAGGAAGTCGGGGCAGGTCTTTTGGGACCCTGCTCGCAAGCGTTAAATATTATCATCATTATCATCATCATTATCATCAACGACATCCCTTCTTCCACTATTACAAGTGATCGAGTAACCCAAAGCCACTGTCTGATACTCGACAGCATTCCGACCTATATTCCGCTTAGGTTGACCCTACGAAAGTGCGACGCTTTGTTTGCTACATTTATACTGGCTATCCGGTTCTCTTGCGCGGCACCCTGGTAGCAGAGCCCCCGCTGGTATCGCCGGGGTTGCTGGCGGCGCTGGTGCGGCTGTTATTGCTGCTGCCTGCGTCTTGTGGAGAGCCGAGACTCTGCTTCACTCACGCGCCGGCCGACAGGTTGTCAAAGAGGACTCGCTTGTCCAAGCCGGATGCCGCGAGGTACTGCTTCAAAACGTACGAGGCGGGCGCCTCGACGGTGGAATCGAGGAAGCTCGACGTCTTGCCTGTGCTTATAAACAGTTCCGTGTGCAGAGCATTCACGTCAAGTTTGCCGAGCAGACGCTCCTCCTCTTGCTGCACCTGCTGGCGAGACGGGAGCCGGCTGGGGGCGCCGTTGAGGACGGTGCAGACGCGGGAAAAGGTAGTCGCCTGGAGACCTGGAAAGTCTGACCACGGCCGCAGATGCAGTGGGTAGTATTTGCCATGGATGCTTGTGCGTCCCGAGGTCGATACTTTCGTGTCAGAATCTTTGCTGACCGACGAGGATACCTTGAGTCGGGGGAGAGGAATAAGTCGAGAGAGGTGTGTATGTATACGTGTGATCTGTGCCAGCTATGGCTGGAGAGCCTGGGCTAGAAAGACGAAGAAAAGGCGGTCAGACAGAAGGAAGGACAACTGCATTCTGGAAAAAGCTCACGGTCGTTCGTCTCTTTATATTCCCTGACTTCCCGCCGTAGGAGTGAAATCACAGAGTTGGAAGAGTTGGAATCACGTTCATCCTGGCGTCTTCTTTCAATCTCGACGTCGCGAAGCTGGTTTGCCCCGACCGCACGCTGCCTTTCCGCGTCCGCACGCTCCTCTGCTTGCTGACGGTACCGCCTTTCTTCCTCACGCTTTGTAGTCCACGTTATCAGACATTGTGTCGGCTATGATGGGGTGGACTGGATATGAGTTGATTGATTTGTAGGCCCAGACTTGTTGTTATGTCTGAGTACTTTAAAGGGATGCCGAATCCCCTACTAAATAGGTGGGGCTGGAGGGCCTGCGCCACAACGTATGATACTCTCCGAGATTAGTAATAATGTACGCGATTATCAAACTGCCATCAGACCCCTGTAGGCTGAACGGCTCGCCCTATCGGGATCAAGAAAGACTATCTTATTTTACATGGTACCCCGTGTTCTGCAGATTTGTAGCATCAAAAGAAGGTCGCGTACCTGAAAGCAATGCAGAAAAATAGTAAACTGACTTTAATACAGCAACGCTTGAATCCGGGTTTCCACTCCAAAGTGATCTGCGTTGGTGTAGTTACGGGCGGACCTGTATAACCTGTCTTAACAAACATTGACTAAAACGATCTCGCCGATGCCTTGAGAAAGAAATACAGTAAAGACAGAAGACAAAAATATAGGTTCTCCGATACGGGGAATCGAACCCCGAGCTGGTCGGTGAGAGCGACCGATGTTAGCCATTACACCATATCGGATAGTGAGTTGAAGTTATTTTAGCGCATCGGAGCCAGAATTCTTTCGATGCGGCGACTTTCGAATTGTACGATTACGACCTACAAAACATGATAAAATCAGGTGTGCATACAGTTACGCTTACAGCGTCACAATATGAAGTTTTAGTACGAATGGATACCGTATTATTCCAAGCCTTCAGGACAAACTAAGCTTGCGTACAGATGCCTAATGCAGCGGTCTCCGAACAAACACATTTCTCTCCCAGCCATCAATTTCGTCGATCTGGACCTCGCGCACCAGCTCGTATCTGCCAATCTTTGGCAGGATCTTGGCCCAGATGACCCAATAGATGCCACCGGCAAAGATGAGACCAAAGCCGACGACGCAATGGATCCAGTACGGCAAGTGCACGTACACGCTCTGCCCGTCGGTGGGCGGCACAAAAGGAGCGACAACGAGGTAGATGTTGCTGAGAAGGAAGAACAAGACCACCGGCCAGGTGGCACTGATAGGCGGGTTCCAGCCCCAGGCCGCGCGGTTGATATACAGATGCAGCAAGCCGGCAGCGACAAACGAGTTCACAATGGCGAGTGGATACGAGATGAGACTGGAGTTGCTCGTGTCAGCTTGGGTCCAAAATTGTAGCCATGCAGGGAGATGGGCGTCCTACTTGAGAATGAAGTTGTAGGCATCGCCGGGCGGCGGTGCCAGCATGATGATGACGGACACGGCCCAGTGCTCAAAGAGGCCGGCGAGGGGTGCGTTCAGGGGCCGGTTGCTGGCCCAGAAGCGCGAAAACGGCAGGATGCCCTCGCGGCCGAGCTCCTGCACCAGGCGTCCCTGCGAGAAGATGACGCTGAGGACGTTGCCAAAGGCGGACAGGGCGACAAAGACGGAGAGGGCGCGCTCGGCGGTGCCGCCAAAGACGTTGCGGAACATGGAGGCGGCGACGAGCTGGCCCGACGAGATAATGTCCTCTTTGGGCACGGCCGCAAAGTAGGCAATGTTGACAAACATGTAGAGCACAGAGATGACGCCAATGGCCAGGGGGGCGGCGATGCGCAGCGTGCGCACGGGGTTCTTGGTCTCGCTGAGGGCGTAGTTGGCGTTGCTGTAGCCAATGTAACTCCAGATGACGTTGTAGAGCGCCGTGACGATGCCGTAGGCGCTGCCGGTGGTGCCCTCAAAGGCGTTGCGGAAGTTGTGCGGCTTCTGGTGCTCGGGCAGCCTCACGTGACCGGCAAGTGCGACCCAGCCGCCAATGACGATGATGACAACGATAATCAGCTTGATGGTGCCCAGCAGGTTCTGCAGCCGCAGGCCCCATTTCAGCGCCAGCCCGTGGATCAGAAACGCGCTGGTTATGCAGGCCAGGCCGACGCCGCGCTGGTTCCAGCGCGTCACCTCGACCTGAGCCGCGTTGAGAATGTACTCGCCAAAGACGACCGAGTTGCCGCTGGCCCAGCCCAGCAGCACGACGTAGCCCGTGTACAGGCCGGTCGTGAGGAACCGGGGCCGCCGGTACACATACTCGAGGTAGTTCTTCTCCCCGCCGTTCTTTGGGATCGCCGTGCCAAACTCGAGATACACGGCCGTGCCCGCCATGGCGATCAGCATGCCGGCCACCCAGATGAAGAGCGAGAGGCCCACGCTGCCCGAAAGCGACAGGATCGTGCCCGGCGTGGCAAAGATGCCCGTGCCGATAACGCGGTTGACAATCAGCATCGTGGCCGACGGGACGCCGATCTGGCGCTTCGCCTCACGTGCATCTTCGATGCGGCCTGTGGAGAGGACGGGCACAAGGTCAGCCACCTCTGTGATGTACGCAACAGAAAAAAACGCCGGCGGTTCTTACCGACGTCACCGCCCTCATGAGGCCCAGCACTGCCCTTGTCGTAGTCCGGCTTGGAGTCCTTGGGATCGGCCGAGTCCTTGGACACCCACGAAGAGAGGATTTTCGACATGGCGACTGGTAGACTGGACGAAGCAGCATAAACTCATGCACAACCAGCTGGCCAAGCAGTACAACAGGTGGACCAAGACGGCACGCTGCGGGAGAAGGCTTCTGGAACGGTTTATATCGTGTTAGTGGCCAAGATCGCCCCGCTAGCTGGAAGCTTCATGACTGGTGGCCGATGGCGCCATCGCTTGTCATTTCAGCCAAGGGAAAATTTTGCCATTCTCTGACACACAAATACACCTCTCCTGCCTGATTGAGAGAGACAACATGTCGCAAGCCGTGGCATATATGGCATGCAATGTCTTGTGACAACGCAACCGCACGGCTAATTGCCAGCATCGACCCCTTTTCGTGTTTTGAGCTTCTATGCGAGCTTTCAGTCCGGCCAGTCGCGTGATGTTTAGCGTGTGCTGGTTCCTCTCCCCCCTATTATTGCAGCTTCCTATTCCGGAGCTTGTGTAGACCGTCGCTATTTGTCCCAAGTAAAAAAAGGAGAGACCGGCAAACGTAGTGGTCGCAGTGCATTCGTTCCACTTTATAAGGTTGAGAGGCAAGTGACATCCGGCATATGTACTCGCTGCAACTGCGTGTGTTGGTCTATCGACCATGTCTTGTCCCCTCTGGGAAGCGTGCATAATCATGCATAGCCCTACACATAGGAACAGCGTGTTAGCTCTTGGACGCGACGCTGTAGAATGTGAGACAAGCGCAACGCCTGAGTTATGCGGTCATGCATGCGCATAGACCTGATGCTATGGTGTGTAGGGGCGGGAAAAGAGCGTGTAAAGACATCCGGGACAGCCAAAAGACACAAATCTCACCGTTTCGGTTATGTCAGGACTATTTTAAACGGGGCAGCCGCGAGTTGAGTGATGAGTAGCAGCGGTTTGCTTGGGATTCCGACGTAAAGGAAGATGTTGTCTTGAGAAGGCACTGCCACCGGTAGAGTCTGCAGAAGGATGAGGCATAGGGAAAAGTCGGTTTGTGTTAACTTTTCTGCGCAACAGCGTCTCCTGTAAAATCAGCAGTGCCTTTCGTTCGTTTGTATCTTCCGTGCAAACGCACACTTTTCATTTTCCCTTTCGATTGAGTGTGGCTTACGTACGACGGCCTTTCCGAGAGTGTTCTCTGTGAACAAAGTAGCTGCCTAAATGTGGAAGTATCTTAAGGGTCGCCTGTTTGGGCCGAAGAAGAAGTTGTTTTGATAAAGTCTACTCTAGTTTCTGGGAAACCTTTGCGTCCCTCCAAGTCGCACCCCACTTCACAGCGTGGAAATGGCCACAGGCTCTCGACAAACTGTCCTCAGCACCCGACCGCAAACAAAATTGCAGCAGAAAGTGAGACCACGTCCCCCCATCACACCTACCTCACGCCTGTGTTTATCTTCTGCTTTTCTCTCCTTCACTAACTACACTTACAAGTGAGACGATACAGCAGCATTGGCTGCGAGGCATACTCTTCAACCGTATGGCCAAAGCGCATTCTAAGCACAGTACCGACCAACATCCTAGCTTCTACGACTACAGCCACACAACATCAACATCTTTTCCCCTTGCATATGATCCGACTGTGATAGATAGCTGCAACAAGCCAACGAAGAGAGAAGAATACTGGCTATCTGTACGGAAACCCTTCCGACCTATGATGCGTCGACATGCCTGTTCATCTAGGGATACACATCGGACCCCAGCACACATCACCTGGACGGGTGGTGTCATTGGACTCAAGTTTGGGAGGATCTAGGATGGTGGGTCATAAAAGCGTCGTTTCAGCATTATTCGCGCACAGAAAATGGCAAGCAGGCAACGCGTGTCGACGTTATGTGCCGAGTTATGGTAGCAGTCTTTGTTATCGCGCGTGCGATGGTTGGAGCGCTTAGGATATCAAAACCATAACGCATACCACTAATGTAACCAGACACATATGTGGCAAAAGTAGGATCTGGACATATCCTTCTAGTAGCAGCAGGAACGTCGTCTTGTCCGACCGGCTAATGGCATGATTAGTACGTGAGAAGCAGGGTGAGGAGGTTGCCCAACAGGTCAGCGAAAACGCCAGTAGAGAAACATCGCCAGGCCTGCCCACAATATTCAAGACGATTTCCGGCGGTAGGGTGAGTAGCAGGCGGCCGTGCTGCTGCGGCCGAACGCGTAGGGGGGGGCACGTAGTAGGTTATGTAAAGCCAGATGGCCGACAAAGGACTGGGAAGTTCCATAATTAATGACGGAGCCTTGGCAATACAAGGAGTGTCGCGGATACAGAGCTTCAGTCTTAACTGGTTATAGTGAGTTTCTATTAGGAAAATGGTGGGATAAAAGCCAAAAGTGGCAAGACAATAAATAAATGGTTATAACGTGAACTTCAAGCATAAAAACAGCAAGCATCGAATGTCGTTAAGTTAGAAGCACGAAACAGCGCACATTCAGAGTTCTAGCAATAGGTAATAAAAGCCATGGTGGTCCTTGTGTCTATCATGTACGGCCATAGATACTGGAAAGCACGGGATCCCGTCCGCCCTCCCCTAGTTAAACCAGTAATTCGCGTGCCGCTGCCACGGAGGCCGGTTTCTGATTCGCTCAGACTGCATCGGCCTTCCCCTCTTGTAAACCCCCTTTTTCTTGCATGGCGGGGCCGCATTGATGCATCCTTTACGACGAGAGTACTGTTTGCTTATCTGCCTATCGCTAAGCAATTCTCTTAGTTTTCCTGTCGTGGGAAGATGAGGCGAGTCGACCGCCCGCGCTAGGCGCTTGATGGTGACCAAATGTCGATGCCTGAAGCCGAAATCGTTACGGTAAAGCCTTTCGCCGCCCATAGTCCCAGCTCTGTTCTTTTGCGTCTGTCTACCTCTATTGTTGAAAACGAGGCTCTTTCAACAGGACCTCCAGAGTCGGCGGTGAGTGAGCGCCATCGTTGAGCGTACTATCCCTGACTTTAGCACAGCCATCAACTTCGACACCCAAATCGATCTTCCTTGCGTCGTCCAGCTTTCCTGCCATCCTTTGCCCGATCTCTAGCCATCCTCGCGCCTCCGCAGAGGCGACTGTGCTGGTCCTGCCCTCGTTAAAGAGTTGGAAGCTCGTGTATAGCGCCTCTCCAGATTAGCATCCTTCCGTCACAGGAGACGAGCGCCGCAAAGCAGACAAGACAGGTTCTACCGCACGATCGTCGGTGTTAGAGGCCGTCTTTAAAAACTCACTTCACTCTCTGTTTCCAGGGAGCTCGGTAAAATTTACCACCGCCTCTGGCGGTGTTCTTGTCTAGTATCATATGTTCTCGTGCCGGAATTCCAGTTCAAGACCTTCCTATTTGTTCTTCTATCACGAAGCCGTGAACACGCACCTTTTCAATCGGGAGCGGTGCTGCCGGGCAAAATGGACCTATGTCAAGGCAGCCTACTCACTCTTTGCACAGGCCGCATAGGTTTGTGAGACGCCTTGAACAAGCCTGTGCGGTGCCCGTCTTCCTCTTTCAAGACTCCCATCTTTGTCCTTACAACGATTCGCCGCCCGGCGGCAGCCCCTCCAGATCGTCCAGCAGCTGTACGTTTTTTTCTGTTCGGTAAATACGGGCTATCTCGTCGTTTTTTTCCCTTCAACCTGGAATATTTATAAAAGCACTCCATCGCGGAAGGGATAGAGCTGCCAGATAGACGGGTCTCCGTATCCGTACGGCTTAGTAAAAGTAGACGTGGCGCAGGCCTAGATCCACCTATACGAGACACAATCGCTTCCCTATCTGCTTGAAACTCTCCTCGCCTATTGGTCAACACCCCCCCGCAATCCGCCGGCCCCCCTGGCTCCCCGCCTAAAGGGGCACATAACATTTAGGTACCCGGGCCACACTCGCAATGACGTGCTGACAAATCCTACAAAGATCGGGAACGAGCGGCGACGGCTGCCATGCACTAGTAATACGAGGATAGCTGAAGCCAGTGTCACATTTTGAGGGATTTGATTCTCGGCTTCGTGGTAGTTCCCGTCTTTTGTCAGCATGTACAGAGGAAATGATTTGGAAGCCATTTGGAAGCCCCTGGTAGGCACCGCTTATGCGTCGGCTGCCTACTACTATCAAAGCATGCCAAACGGGACTGTATCACGTCAGCACTCGAGCTGTCACGCTATGCAGCACTTGATTACCAATGTGCAATGCAGGACTCCACAGAGCAGACACGTATAAAGAGGGCGATGTTGCGCATGAACAAGGACGATTTGCCATTGATCTCACACCATTCCAAACTATCCCCTTCCAACCCACAGCCCATCTACGACTCTATCGTCCGCCGTGCCCATCATGTCTTCCTTTACGCTCTATGAGGTGGCCGTCCCCACCTTCACCCGTGGCCTCAAGACGCTCGACCACATCCTGACCAAGGCCGAGGAGTATGCCAAGGAGAAGGGCATCGACGCCGACGCCGAGTACATCCAGGCTCGGCTCATTGAGGACCAGTTCCCGCTCCTGTTCCAGGTGCAAAACTCCACCCGGAATGTCAAGACCTACGTCGACCACCTCACCGGCGTGGCCACGGAGCCGTTTGAGAACAACGAGAAGACGTTTGCCGAGCTGCATGCGCGCATCAGCGTCGCCCTTGAGCTGCTGAAGACGGTCAAGCCGGACGTCGCCGACGCACGGGGCGAAAGCAACACCACAGAGTTGTAGGTGCCGACTGCCCTGGCGGTGTCCGATACAGGCAGAAGAATAGCTAACACTCCGTGCAGCAACATTGGCGGCAAGTCGATCAAGTTGACGATCAAGCAGGCCATCCTCCAGCAGGCAATCCCCAACTTCATCTTCCACGTGACCACCGCCTACTCCATACTGCGGGCCAAGGGCGTGCCCGTCGGCAAGGGCGACTTTATCTCCAGCTTCATCAACAACTAGATCTGAACTTCCTAGACCATGGCGTGGTAGAGCTATTGCCTAGAGGAAATATTGGACGAATAGAAAAATAAATAGTGCGTTCGCCTAAATGATATAGTCATCGGTACTTGACAATTATAAACTCCCCTGACTTGCAGGACATTGGTCTGTCGACATACATGAGTCCCAGACAAACATTATTGGAGATAGCAGCTACTAAACCTTCGCCGAATGATAAAAAAACAATAGCCATACAGCTTCCTAAAATGTGATGATCGTCCCCAGGTTCACGGCAGCAACTTTCCTCTGGCTTCCACCTTATAGGGTCATGCGCTGCTTAAGCCCGTACATCAACGCGGTGTTATGTCCATGCATTCTGTTCCACAAATTCACAACGCCAATGTCGCGCAGAGTCCATGCGGTCATCCCACAAAGGCTGCTGTCACATGCAGCCACAACCTTGTTCGAAAGCTGCATCCGCCGCTCATTTTCGTACCGGTGTCTGACACTGCCGCAGGGATGCTTGACACAGGGGCCGAGGTACTCGTTGTTTCCAGGCCCTCCGATATGCACTACCCAGGAATCGTCGACTGGCGAGACTCCTTCTCTTCCGAGGTCTTGCCAAATGCAAATACGCAAACGGCCGGGCTGGGTTTTGATAGCAACATCTGTCGGGCAGTACTGGCAGGCGTAGTCCCTGCGTGTATACAATCCCTGGCGAGCATCTTCGACAGCGGCGTAGAGTATACTGCAGCGCATGTTCTCCGGCTCCCTATCGACGAGAGAGGCATGCGGGCAGAGGACGAGACTCTGGATTGTGTCAGGCCCCAGTTGGTTCGACTTGTCATCCTCAAACTCGAAGAACTCCAACACTCGAAAAATAAGAAAGGATGGAGGGGACTCTTGACTCGTAATCATAGGGCGGATGAAGAGCTCCGTCGCGATGGAGGTTTCATGACCGCGAGAGCGCACATAGTACGGCTGCAAGACACCGTCGACGTAGCTCTCAAGAAGTCCAAGACGACGGAACTTCAACGCCAGTTGAACATGATGGTACTCCAGGCAATATCCGCAGCCGAGGGTCGGCGTCTTCCGGAGCGTCTCCATCTTGACAGGGCATGCCAAGTCGGTCGTTCGATGGCACAGAGCAGGTACGTCGCCGAGGATGGCGCGGTGCAGGCGGCCACAGTCTGCACACACAGCGTGCATCGGCATTGCCATTGCCAGCTCGGTTTGGTGCTTCATGTGCTCGTGCTCGGACATGGTATCGACGGCGTCTTTCAAACCGGGATACAGCCGATTCCGCATCGTGGTGCAAGTCCTGCTTAGCAGCTCTTTGGCCGACCATGGGAGGTGGTCGCAGATAGCATAAAAAATATGCGGCGGCAGTCTGATGAGGCTTGAATTCTCTGCCTCGGGGTCCGAGTCCTCGGCCATGGAGACTGCGATCTCATCTTGGGCTGATTGCCCATCGAACGAATAACCCACCCCGGGTTGATTCAGTGCATAGTCACCGGCAAAAGCCGCCGGCTCCATACTCTCAGCCATGTCGTGTGGCATATCTGTCAGGAAGGGATCTTCCATGCCTCGCATGTGACGTCTTGGGTCGTCGATGCTGGGACCCGGGTCTGGCATGCTGCTGGGGGCTTCTGGCAGCGGGGGCTGGAGATCAGCACGCAGATAGTGTTCCGATACAACAGTCAGAAAAGCCGGCATTTGAGCATTGTACACGTTGTCGTTGCGAATAACAAAGTTGGATGAAACGCTTTCAGCTATGTCGACACCGGAAAGGCTCTGCGACTGGCCTACTGCTATTGTATTGGTCCGTGTCAGATTATTCTCACCTATGCCAGAATACAAAGAGCCAGAAGAGCAACTACATGTGGTCGGTCGAGCTAGTGCACCGTTGCATGGAAATAGGGGCTACTCGCATTGTGGTATTGTGAAGGAGACAACTCACCTGTAATATACTGCATCCTGTCGATGTAGTCAAGCTCAGAGTCAACGTTGAGAAAACGGTCGAGGAGGAAAACTCGCTCTTGTCCAGGGATTGCAGAGCTAGCTAGATTCCCGATACCGATACGCCGGCTTTGACACCCCAAGCCCTCATTGCCAATGCCTACTTGGCGGCGTGTCAGCGGTGTGACATCCATTGGACGTATTGTTTGGGGGATCCAGTGGCAGTAGTAGGTCGAGAGAACAATGGCCTGGTGTGAAATAGTAAAAAGATATAATCTGGGAGGAGAGCAGGAATAAAATAGTGCTTGCTAGTGACGGTAACGGTCCTGCTTTCCGTCTGGGTTTTATACTAATGAAAAACTTTTCATTCTGTAACACCTACTATAACGGAAGGAACGACACGACAAGGAGGGAAGGAGACAGGGACACCACACATCGTGTTTCCACCAGGCACATTTTTTCTTTTTGTGCCGTGGTCAGCCATGTAGTCAGCAAGTGTTTGCATTCAAAGGCTGCAGCAAATAGAGAGCCCGAAGAGATGCGGGAACAGCCCGTTCAGGCATAGAACACAGAAGAAGCACGAATATAAACGCAACGGTGTGTTTTCGTATAAACACGAGAGGCCAGCTTGAAGGACCCCTTGAATAAGTAGAAGCTAGTCGTTCAGTACGAATTCATATGGATGGAAGGTGATGCATAAGTTCCCGTGTGCAGCAGCAAACAGCGCCAGTAAACAGAAATTTATGCACAAAGAAAGCGCCGTGACTCGCAGGATGCCCGTCTTTGCGTTTGATTTTGCCCCTCCTCTTTCGTTCGTCAAGCCCGAAACTGCTGCATACCTTGCTATCTCTGCATTAACGTCTACACACTGCAGCCGACACCCATTGATTTTGCGGTAGGCAAGACGGCCTGCTCAATCACCTGGCAGCCGCCACGACGACGCCATCCGCTTCTGCCGTACCAACTGCACAAATCTTCCTTCAAACCACTTTCCGGCTCGCCCAAATACTCGCAAAACTATTCGACCGCACTTCCGAGTGCGCCAATGCTATTATCACGAACCCCCCCCTCATCCGACAGACATAACACAATAAACAAACTGGCAATGCAACTTACCACCAATGATTTGAGTACTACCCATCGCGTTCCAAGTAAGAGGCACTGCCCCAGCCACAACGGTGGACCATAAAAACAGCGAGAATGGCGCAATAGAAAGTGGCAGGAACACGCTCGGCAGGTGATGGGCACAGGGATAACAGACCTTTCCGGGCCTGCCCCTGGGGGGGCAGTCACCAGGACTTACCCCCTGCCCCAGGATAACCGGTACGCCAGGACCTGCCCCAGTTCGCTGCATGACATAGATCACAGAGCTATATGGTTGCTTAACGGCACACAGCATAGCCCGCCTTATGCCCCTAGGGAGGTCCGAGGCAGGCTTCTTCAAGGACCTGCCCCCAAGCGTTCAGTGCTGTCATCATCATCATCATCATCATCATTATCATCATCAGCATCTCTCTCCTTCTAACTTTCGGTCACAATAACACTCAAATGCCATCTAGGCAGCACAAGGCAACGGAAGATAATGGATCTAATGCGTGTAGTGTCGATCTATGGCATATAGAACGCTGATGAACTCGGTGAGAGGGCTTCTTAAGTGCAAACTTGTCAAGTAGGTCTGACCAGCCCTCTTAGTTCTAGATCCTACTCCGTCTTTCTTGTGTTGGAAGTATTTAACAGTTGTCGCCGACCCATTCGAAGATCCCTACAAGATTCAATATACCCCTCACTCGGGCCTCTTTCAGTAATGGGACCACAGCTACAGTACGAGTGATATAAGGAAATGAAAAGGGAGTGCACGAAAACTATGGCGCACGCATAGTACCTTGGGCGACCTCAGCATTGCGTTCTGGTCGGCCTGGGGACTACATTATGGGCACGTAGGTTCCGCTAGGAGCAGCGCTTTGCTTCGACACTGGGTGCAGTCTGCAAGTCGTCTTGTGCCCAGAAAGACATGAACTAAGTTGGGGATTTGCTGTTGAGCTACAAAATCGTAGAACTGGCCACCGTGTTTTACAGCGTCAACAAGAAGCACAAGTTACTAATAATGATGATATTGATATTTAACGCCTACAGGAAGGTCCATACGGTCCGTCCTCTAACCTCCCGAGGGTATAAGACGTTCTATACTAGCTGGTACTATATAGCATAGCCCACGATTACTGTCAACAGACGCTATTGGGGTACCTTACATATCAGGTTATGGATGACGGGCTAGGACAGTATGCCCCGTCGCCTATCAAGCGCATACCTGCCTCCCGCAACGCCATTCTCGCTGGTCTCCGTATCGCATCATGGTGGATTAGCCTACAGCAAAACCAAATCTCGTGGCCTCAGCATCTTGCTCCCAAATTATTATTAGCATTTGAACAGAACGGCACGGCCTCTTTGGAACCGAATTCCTTAGTAGCACACGCGCCTCTGCATAAAGCAACAATACTGTCAAGCGATTGTATCGCGGAAGGAATAAAAACCAGCTTTCTGAAAATGAAGGGAGAGCAAAAGATATTTTTTCGATAGGATGGTGGAAATCGGAGGACATCTTCACCGCGAAGACCAAAAACGAAGAGGTTGTTTTAATTCTGTTGAATGACTAATTATTACGTCGTGCCTGGGTGCTGCCTAATGTTTGTTCTTGGTTTAATTATTTTACTCTTGGGCCGCCTTTCTATCATATTTTCCTTTTTCGACAGCAAACTCGAATATCCAAGACAACTAAAACTTGCTCCAGACGAGAACATGGATAGCCTTCATTCGACACCCGTTGTCCTAGACACACCGGCCCAGTTCATAAAAGCGCACAAAAAACTCGACGATCTTTTTTATAAACTTCTTCACGACTGTTGCTTAAATAGATACTGTTATACGACAGATTCAGTAAGTTCGGAAGTTAAACATTCTGTTATCATTGGTCTCAACGATTTAGCAACGATGTGCAAGAAGCTCTCTGGTATTGCGGCGATCATTGAAAGAGAGGAGGGACGACTGCATAGACACTTGGCGGCGGCCGCACCAAAGCGAGAACAGAGACAGTGTAGCTGGTTACATAACGCAAACGCAACGCCGCTTGAATCTTCTTTCTATCGATTTGTCGACCTACCAGTCGAAATCCAGTTGTTGATCTGGGAGGCCGCCGCCCGGCCAACGAATTGCCCGCACATTGCTGCCATCTGGGAGACGGCCAGAGCCCCTAACCGGAAAGAAAGGGCTGACGGCGCCCTAAAAATTCACGGCTCTCACCACTACGACCCGGCCGGCCTCTTGTTCCTCGAAGATAACGTTGGTCTGAGGGCCACCTGTCGTTTATCTCGCGCCGTTGTCAAGCGCGTCCACGCCGAGGCCTACCATGGCCCTACACTACGGACTAGGTGCGTATGGGTCAACAGCTGCCCTGACCGTGTTAACATCCAAAGGTTCGAGCTGCAGCGCCGGCGCGTTGGTCGCCTAAACCGGATGGGCATCAAATTCCAAGCTCTAGTACGGGACGTCGATGTCATTATAAAGCACCACTATCTTGCTGTGGAAAGCCACGTCCGAAAACACAAGCAGCTGCAACTACAGACAAACAAACGGGAGCAGGTGGGTATCGCCGATACAAAGGCGCCGCAAGAGAACGAAAACGTTATCGCAGAAGCTCTGCGGCAGCTCTACGAGCTGGACGGTGACCTACCCTAGGACGCAGACGACGGCCCCGTTCTGCCTGCATCGTTAAAGTGGCTTTGTCCTGAGCTGCGTATGGGCTACTTTCTAGGGGAGCTGTGGGGGTGATGACATCCTCATTGAACAATACATAATAAATACAGGCCATAGACGCCGTGTTGCCGAGGGGCCATTCTGGTTGCCCATTTCCGTGTAGTAATAAGACGGAGGAAGAGAACAAACAGAACAAGAGAATAAGGAAATAGAATAAGGAAAGAGAAAGGACAAGAGAAGAATAAGGAAAGAGAACAACGAAAGAGAATAACGAAAGAGAAAGGACAAGATAAGAGAAGAATAAGGAAAGAGAACAAGGAGAGAGAACAACGAAATAAGAAAGAGAACAACGAAATAAACAACGAAGAGAAAAAATAGAACAACGAAAGAAAAACTCAAGCAGCCATGCACCTCCCTAGTAGCTGCACCCCAGCGTACATCGCCCCTAATACCTGCACCCCAGTATACATCATCCCTAATAGCTGCACCCCAGTATACATCATGCCTAACAGCTGCACCCCCAGTATACATCGTCCTCAACATGTGTTGTAGCCCCGTCGTCGTCTAAATCAGGCATCTTCCACCGAGCAGACGCAGCGGTCACGACTGTCGACGGCACTGTCGACGGCACTGTTGACGGTAAAGTCCAGGACGCCGTCGCCGACACTGTCCAGGACGCCGTCGTCGACACTGTCCAGGACGCCGTCACCGACACCGTCCAGGACGCCGTTACCTGCACGCTGTCGGCCCGGGGACGCGTGGTCGTGCTTGACCTGGGCCAGGCTGCACTCGGGCTGCTGCCAGGGCTGGATGTAGGGCAGACTTCCGAGCGGCGGGTAGGCATCGTCCTCCTCCTCGGCCTTGATCCTGACGTGGGGCCTATAGGCCGACAGGAAGCTGCGGTCCTGTCGTTCATCTTGGCCCTCTATCTTGACGACTATGGTTGTGCCGGTAGCTGTAAGAGCTTCTGATTTATCATCTTCGTCGGCTTCTGCCGCCGCTGCCGCCGCCACGAAAACGGCTATTGCTGCAGCCCGCTGGGCAGCCTCTTGGGCAGCCCGCTGGGCAGACTGTTCGGCATCCCGCTGGGCAGCCCGCTGGGCAGTCCGCCGGGCAGCCCGCCAGGCGGTGGTGGCCGCCGTCGGCTGTCGTACGGCACGTTCTTCAATAGGCCGACGTGGCCACCGCCTCGACCGAGTCGATGCAGCGGTCATCACGACGGCGTTGGCCGATCGAAGACGTCGCTTAGATGGGGCCATTGGACAGGGAAGTGAACGGGCTAACACGGCCAGGAACAAGGCTCAATGCACGGCAGTGGAAAAGATCGCTGGACCGAGAGCACAGGGCTAAAATCTTAGCCTGGTGGGCCGCTGAGATGGATGGCAAGAGGATGACTGGAAAAAAGGTCAGTTCGCGTCCGGGTCTTTATTTTTTTTGATTCTCTTGACTCTGCCACCCCCAAAAGTGGCCTCACTGCAGACAGGGACATACCAAACCCGACTGGGAACGCAATCGATTGATAGCGTGAGCTAGAAAGCCAGAACTAGACGTGATCGACCGCCGTCGTCTCCGAGTTGGGTGTAGGCAAAAACTAAATAGCGAGGCTGGGGATGATGGATGAAGCTTGCTAGAGACGAAAACGGTGGCCCCCTTTTTTTTTCTGGCTGGTCTGTATTACGGAGGGGGGGGGGGGGGGCATCTGCCTCGCACCTGCGCTATGTTGTATTCTGGATGGATTGTATTATGTCCCCCCACTGAAGCGGGGAGGAGGATCGTGCCTGCCCTGTTTGTCTGTCTGCCCTCTGATCGCACCTGCCCCCCGCGTCCATGCCACGGCTCGCAGCCCCGGCCAATCACGTTACCGGCTAAGCAGCCAACAAGCTGTGTCAGCATCCCGATTCAGAATCCCCTGCATCCTGCGTCCGCCTCTGTATCCTGCGTTGACATCCCTGTGCCGCCCCCCCCCCTCCCCCCCCCCTTCCGGCTTCCGGCCCCCCTGCTCCCCGGCCACCCTGGCCTACTCACCCATGTCGTCGTCTGCCACCAGCACGCCAAACAGCTCCGCCTCCTCCTGCAGCGTCCGCCCCAGATACGTCTTGCCCTCCTCCATGTACTGCACCATGCGGTCGGCCTCCTGCTCGATGCGCATCATCTCCAGGCGGATGCTGCCGACCGAGTCGCGCAGGTGATCCAGCGACTCGGTCATCTCGCCCTCGGCCGCCGCCTGCTGCGCCGCCTCCTCGCGCGCCTGCGCCTCCATCTGCGCCATCTCCGCCTCGTCCAGCTGCAGCCGCACGACGATCTCCTCCGTCTCCGACCGCCGCTCCAGCTCCTCGTCCTCGTCCTCGCCCACCGCCAGCCGGGCCAGCGCCTGCTCGGCCCGCGCCACCTCGTGGCGCACCCGCGCGTGGAACGCCGCGTGCGTCTCGCCGCGCGGCGCCTGGTCCATGAACAGCGCCGGCACCTGCTCGTCGCATCCGCCGCACCGCCGCATCGGGAACGCCGGCACCGCGTCCTTGTCGTCCCAGCCTACCAGCGCCGCCGCCGCTGCTGCCGCCGTCGCTGCCGTCGCACCCTCGCCCACCACCAGCGTCGGCACGTTGTGCAGCGCCGTGTGCAGCGCCTGGAACGCCTCCGTGTGGAACTCCCGGCCGCACCGGCCGCACCGGAACGTCGTCGCCACCGCCGGCGACGCCACGGCCGTCCGCGGCATCGCACTGGCCTCGCCTGCCGCCGCCGTCGCCGCCGCCGCCGCCTCGTCCATGCTCTGCAGCTCCGACCGCAGCGCCAGCTTCATCCGCACCAGCCGGTGTCGCAGGTGCAGCAGCCGGTCCGGCAGCGTCGCCATCTCCGACTCGGCTCCTGCCACGTACTCCCGCTCGCCCGAGAGCCCCCGGATGATCGCCTCGGCCGCCGCCCCCTGCTCCCGCGCCACGTTCTTGATCTCCCGCAGCCGCTGCCGCTCCGCCTCTGTGTCCTGCACCATCGCGTCAATGTCCGTCGCGCTCAGCAGCGGCAGCTCCAGCTCCAGGATCCGCCGCACCACCGTCTCCTTGGTCAGCTGCTCCTTGTACGAGAACCGCAGCTTCTTGAAGAGGCCCTCCAGGTAGTCCAGCTCGCTCAGCGCCGACTGGTAGTCCGGCGCCTCCGGCCCGCCGTCGCGGTGCTTCACAATCTCCAGCAGCGTGTCCAGGCCCTCCTGCGCCTCCGCCGACTGCATGTACCGCGTCATGTGGTCCATGTGCAGGATGTTGACGTGCTGTGCCGACTGCGCGTACAGCTCCTCCTGCAGCCGCGCCCCGTATTCTGCTCCCGCGCCCGTCTCTGGCGCCGGTGCCGGTGCCGGTGCCGTCAGCATCGCCGCTGCCTGCGACGTGTTGCTGCTGACCGACGACGCCCGTGTCGACGCCGCCTCCGACGGCTCCGTCGCCCCGCCCGACCGTCGCGACTTGGACGACCGCGTCGACCGCGTCGACATGGCCTCCGACGACTTTCTCGTTCGCGGCATGGCAAAGCTGCCTCGGCGCTCGGCGAATTATCCTGGCTCCGAGGTCCAACCGTCGTAAAACGTCTGCCTGGTCAGCTTTCAGGCCCATCACACAGGCTAGCAACACCCCAGCCCCCCCCCCCCCCCCCCCCCCCCCCCCCCCCCCCCCCCCCCCCACCCCCACCCCCCCCCCCCCCCCCCCCCCCCCCCCCCCCCCCCCCCCCCCACCCCCCCCCCCCCCCCCCCCCCCCCCCCCCCCCCCCCCCGCGGCCCGCCCCCCC
>JANSMH010000211.1:0-45724 GCA_029299595.1 Grosmannia serpens
CTTACAACCCCCCCCATTTTTCCGCCGGGCCCTTTTCTGCCCCCGTCCAACCCGCCTTTTTATTGCGCCAACAACCCCCCCCCCCCCCCCCCCCCCCCCCCCCCCCCCCCCCCCCCGATACCGCAGCCATGGGCAAGGGCACGGACAAGCTCTACATTACGCACTCGGAATGGGCCTCGTCCGACTCGTTCTCGGCGAGCAAGGGCGCGTCCACGGGGCCCAGCCCAGGGTCCTCGTTTCGGCGGCTGCCCTTCAACTACTGCGCGGCCAGCCTGCAGCCGTTTGTGCATCCGGTGTGCACGGCGGACGGCACCATCTTTGACACGGAGGTGATTGCCGACTGGCTGGCGAAGCACCCGCCGGGCACCAACCCGGTCGACGGCCAGCCGCTGCAGGCGGCGGACCTCATCCGGCTCAACTTTGCGCGCAACGAGGCCGACGGCTCGGACGACCTCATCGACCCGGTGACGTTCAAGGTGTTTACCGACAACACGCACATTGTGGCGCTGCGCCACGGCAGCTACGCCAACGTCTTTGCCTGGGACACGGTCGAGCGCATGAACATCAAGCCCAAGATGTGGCTCGACCTGCTGGATGACGTCCCCTTTGGCCGCAAGGACATCATCACGCTGCAGGACCCCCAGAACATGGCCGCGCGGGACCTGAGCCGGTTCAAGCATCTGCAGGACGGCGAGGAGGCGCCGACGCGCGCACGAGCCGGCGGCGGCGGCGTCGACGGGGCGCCGCTCGAGACGGTCAACCACGGCGCGCTCGGCCGCATGGGCGAAAAGGTGCTGCGGGCCAAGGAGGCCGTGGACAGGGCCCGACGCGAGCGCGGCGCCGGCGGGGACGTCAACCGCACGTCCACCCAGGCCGTCGCGCGGACCCCATCGGCCGTGGCTGCGAGGACAACGGCCGGCTCCGGCTCCGGCTCTGGGCTGGCGCGGTCGGCCCGGCCGCCGGCCTACAACGCGGCCACCTTTACGACGGGCCGGGCAGCAGCCAGCTTCACCAGCACGGGGCTCACGCCGGAGACCAGCGGCGAGCGGGCGGTGCTGAGCGACGAGGAGTGGATGCTGAAGCCGCGACGCATCAAGATCAAGGGCTACGCGCGCATCGAGACCAGCCTGGGCAGCCTCAACGTGGAGCTGCAGACGGAGACGGCGCCCAAGGCGGTGTGGAACTTTGTGCGGCTGGCCCAGCAGGGCTACTACCGCGGCGTCGCCTTCCACCGCAACATCCGCAACTTTATGATCCAGGGCGGCGACCCGACCGGCACCGGACGCGGCGGCGCCAGCGTCTGGGGCAAGAACTTTGCCGACGAGTTCGAGGGCCCGCTGACCCACAGCGACCGCGGCGTCGTCAGCATGGCCAACAAGGGCAAGAACACCAACTCGAGCCAGTTCTTCATCACCTACCGCGCCGCCAAGCACCTCGACCGCAAGCACACCATCTTTGCCCGCGTCGTCGACGGCCTCGACGTGCTCGACCGCATGGAGGCCGCCCCCGTCGACGACGGCGACCGCCCGCTGCGTGACATTGTCATCCAGGACGTCGTCGTCTACCTCGACCCCTTTGACGAGTTCCTCAAGGAGAAGAAGCGCACCGACAAGGCCGAGGCCGACCGCGCCGACATCCAGCGCCGCGGCGGCACCGACGACGACAAGATCACCTGGACCGGCAAGCGCATACGCGGCCGCGACGATGCCCCGGCTGTCGGGGCTGCTGCCGGTGTCGGCAAGTACCTCAAGGCCGCCCTCGCGCAGCAGAAGAAGCAGAGGCAGGCACACGACGAGCCTGCCGATGCCGGTGCTGATGCCGATGTCGATGTCGGCGCCCAGGAAGACGTCTGGGAGGAGGAGCCTGCTCGGAAACGAGCCAAGTCGGGAGGCTTTGGAAACTTTGATGCCTGGTAGCCATGGGAAAGGACTGCCGAGCATGTGTACAAATACAGCTAGATATATGAGTCAGCGGCATGTAAGATTTTGTCTATTGTGATCCGACGCTTTGGTAGAACCGCTACAGTCCCGAGTCCCCTGCCTATCTGCCACCCAAATGCCTTGTCAACCCGTCCAAGCCTTGTTGATCCTAAACTCCGTTCCCTTCACATTCCATGTTCCATACCCTCTTCTGTCGTCTGTCAAACCGTACCAAGGACCTCTGGCTTCACCTGCTCTTCAGCCCGAGGCGGCGACGAGCCCACCGGCACTCCCATCGGGGGCCGCAGCCAGGGAGACTTGATCATCTCCCGGTTGCGCACGATGGAAGCAA
Source organism: Grosmannia serpens (assembly GCA_029299595.1). NCBI lineage: Eukaryota > Fungi > Ascomycota > Sordariomycetes > Ophiostomatales > Ophiostomataceae > Grosmannia > Grosmannia serpens. The sequence continues at coordinate 2,272 of JANSMH010000211.1, forward strand.
GAGTGCCGGCCTGCTTGAGGCCGGTCTCGTCATGGATGGCGTTCAGGCGCTCTACGACGTATGATCTCAAAAGCGGCGTGCAGACCGAGCTGGTGCCAACACAAAACAGAGGCCACACAAGCCCATTTGTTGATGAGGCCAGCAGTATCAGGCGTGCTGCCTCCTCGTCGGCGTTCCGTGCCCGCGTTGGATTCTCCAGAGTTGGCCCGCCGTCGTCAAAGACAGACTCGTCCAGGTCCTGCCGGCGGTAATCGTCCTTCTCCGCCCAGTCGTCCAGCGGCAAAGGTGGCGTGGCAGATGCAGAGCTTGTCGAAGTTGACGGCGACGGAACAAATGTGTTTTGCGGCTGCTTCACCACGGTTGTGGAGAGGGTTACCGCGTCTGAAGTCGCAGCCATGGGAGCCAGCGTGTCAAAGTACGGGTTGGTTGGACTCAAAAGACCAAAATGCTGCGGCACGCTCGCCACAATGGCGTTCGTGACATCCTGGAGCTTCGTCCAGGCCGTGTGGTATCGGGCCATGTAACAGCCAGGAACCCGCTCGCCGGCTTCGCCTACATCCGCAAAGTTTCGCTGTATTGTCGTCAAGACAAACTCCAGCTCCAGCATGTGGACCACGCGCAGCAGGTTCCAGATGGACGATACTGCCGTGCTTCGATACACGTGGCAGTGATCACGGAAGACAGCTCTGTGTGGCCGCGTAACCCGCAGCACTCTGTAGCGGCTGGCAGGCGGGAAGCTGGCCATTGTATGCTCAAACTCGGCGTCGATAGCATCGAGCCGGCCAAGCATTTCGTCCAGCTCGCCGACCAAGCCTGCATGCACATCGTGGCGCATCTGTAGCATCATGAAAATCGGCTTCGATAGGGCAACTCGACTGAAACCCCGCGACAAGAGCTCGGCTTCGGAGTCGGAGAGAAGCTCGGACTGGAAAGAAATAAGCTCGGCCGGCATCGGGACACGCCTCTGCATGCTCGCAATCATGACACTCTGGCACAGCATGTTGAACATGCGGATGCCTGCTTTTGTGCGCAGCTGGCTGACGCCACGCAGCTTGGCCAACACGACTGCGCCGTTGATGTGTTCGTACCAGGCGTTCATCGTGTTCTGTCCCGGGTCGGCCATCATCTCAAAGACGCCTAGGATCAACACGCAAAGCATTGTCGTATCCTTCACGGCCTCCGCTGGCTCTCTCAGAGACGCGTTGACCAGGCGCAGAGCTGTCCCGTAGCTCTTTCGCGCGCTGGAAAAATACTCCTTGGACTGTGTCAGCTGAGAGAGGCCGGCGAGGCCGACTGCCGTCATGCTGGCTATCACGGCGTCCACCTGGCTGCCAGACACGAGTGCGCCGGGTTTCCAGATGTCGTATATGAAATCAAACCGCTGGTGCAAGGCGTTTTCGTCTATGGTGACGTAGCGAGAAAAGAAGTAGGCCGTGCCTCGCTCTCGGAACGACGGCGCGAGGCTGTACATTCGGGTGATAGGTGGGGAGTCCGACCGGCTGGAAGTCTGGGACACCAAGGGAAGGCTGCCGTCACGCGCCGGCGGTGGGGTCTTGGAGCTTTCCGACAGGCCACCCCTGATCGTTTCTCGGCTCCCAGACGCCTTCCTACTTCTCCCGCCTCTGCTCCCACTTCTGCTCCCTCCTCGGTTCCCATCTCTGCCCCGAGCGCCTGCAGCGCTGTTGAGATTCGCACCCGTCGTCAGAAGCGCGAGGGGCATTGAGTGGGAGCCTGGTGTGACTGGTATGGAAGCACTTGGGGATGTCTTGGACGGATCGTTGTTCGTTGATGAAGACGAAGAAGATGCAGACGCCGCGGACTCTCCACCTGGAGAACGACCCGACTCTGTAGTCGTTGCTGTTGCAGGTCGACGACGCTGCTGTTTCGCCTGTGCCTTTTTTATGACCTGGGAGCTTTCATCACGGAACATGAGATCGACTATGTTCCTATAGCCAGGACATGTCTGCTGTCGCTTCTCGCACTGCCCACAACCAGGCTCCTTCAGGTCACACTAGCTGATGTTAGTCTTTCCTTCAGATGAAGGGAACGGGGTAGGGCAGGACAGGACGGGCTTCTAGCCACCGAGGCAGGGGAGACGACCTCGAAATGACTGTGCAATCCAACTAGGTACGGGGTAAGGACATACACGGATCTTCCGGTCCCGGCAACCGCTACAGCCCTTCGAGGGCGGGCCACAGTAGACCATTTTGGAAAGAAAGGGTGAAGATTATTGCGTGTTCTGGATTGCTGTGTCCGTGCTCGTCTCTGTATGATCCGAAGAGGTATAGACAGTAAATCGTGCGGCTAATCGGGAACAAGATGCATGTGCCTCATACAGGTTAGTGCCTACTTTGCCTGGTAGTCTTCCCGGAGGCAGCAGTCCCAGCTGTGACCACCGGATATCTTAGGCTGATAGCAAAAAGACACGAATGGTTGCCGTCTCTCAGATATTGACACCGACAAAGCCGCAGATACCGGACATAGCCATATAAGAGAAACCGCGGCTCGGCACTAATGTGGAAGGGGCGGTCAAAAGCGAGGGGAACTTGGCTATTGGCGATCCACTGAATAAAGTACTGTGTGCAATATGCGATTGCCGGATCGTCCGTTCGTGTTGGAGACACAGCCGTGTAGGGCTACCGCTCTGCTGGCACGCGGCAAGGTGGTGCCTGTACACGTAGAGACACTGCACGCTCCTGAAACAGGGCTGCCGCATCAAGCTCAAGGGGGTTTCGATTGCAGCTGCGGGAAGTCTGGGTTTTGGCTGTTGGCTAATGCCAGATAGGCAAAGGGGTGCAGGCTTCCAGGCAGGCTTCCTGACGAGATCCCAGCCGTCCAAGCCTAGCGGAATAGCGTGATCCTCAAACCGGGAGTCCCAAAGCCACCATCTCCACAGCCGAGGATGGGTTGCAAAGAGGAAATGCTGGAATATGGAACAACGCCGACGGAGTTTTGACGGCGCCTCTTGGATCTCTCGCAGGACTGTGGGCGCGGTCGGTGATTGGCTGGACGTGCTGTATTCCAATTGGGAAAGCTGTGCGAGGCCAATGACAGCAGCCGGAGCCACCCGTTCCAACAGCACCACGCATACATCAGGGGTAAACGGCAGAGATGGCAGCAGATTGGTGGGCAAGAAAGGAGAAGAGGCAAAATACGGACAGGCAGAAATCCTGCCGAAGTTAAAACTCTAAAAAAAAAAAAACTCCGTGCGACTGGTTGGTCCAGATGCGATTGCCTCTCCGGGTAACCAGTCCAGGGTCGTGGCTGCCTCCTTGTGCATGCTCAATCGCCATTCATTGCCTTGAATAGGGAAACATTGGGCGAGAGTAAGTACACAGGCAAGGCCTGCTCGTCATAATTTTTTTCTTGGACGAAAACGCCTACACACGGAGCACATTGTCTAGCTTGTGGACGCGCGATATCGATTGCACAGCCACATGAATGCGAGAACGAGCAGGGGAAAGAAACATTTTGGGTTGGCCAATCGCTGTGCTGCGCCCTCGCATTCGGGATGGGCATCGAAGGGCATCTTACCCGAGGCCACGTGACCGCCCATCAGCAAGCGCAAAAAGCTTATTTTTACATGCCTTTGATTGACCTGACGTTTGGAACTCTTGTTCGCTCTGTTTGTCTGCTCTATGGAAGCTGTATTCTAATTTTGTCTGTGTTATTCCATAACTTGTCCTTTTCTTCTCACTAGGTTTCCATCGAATGGCGTGCTGGCAAGCGTATTTCCAGCACCTGTAAGATTTTTCAATCGGGTGAACCTATCTGATATCTACAGCTCGCACAATCTGACCAAAAGCGGACTAGTCTTGGGCTGTCTGACAGGTCCCAGCCCTTCTCACAGCCCCCCAGGTCTTGCAGCCTTGCAATGCGGAGAGAGCACGGCTAGCCCGATGAGGGATCCGAATGCGAGAACGATCGTTTTGCGTCGTCATGAGGAAAATCCAGAGTGGTCTTGCGTCTCCCATGTTGTGCCGTCTGACATGTCGGAGCGACGATCGACGACATCTCGTTGTCATATATAACAGCAGTCGTGCGCTCGCTTGGGCAGGCTTTCGAATGGGCAAGCAAGACTTGCACCAGATTCAAACAATACAGTTCCCAAGAGCATAGCCAACGAGCCTGCCCATCCCCTCCACCTTCTCACCAAGCATAACATCCACGCCATGGCGCTCACCGAGCTGAACGACATTGCCATTGTGCAGATCTGCTTCTACGTCCCTGCTCTCTTCATCGCCGTCCTCCTGTCCTGGCGCCACGGCTTCGGCCGCAGCTCCGGCTGGCTGTATCTCATCATCTTCTCGCTGACGCGCATCATGGGCGGCGCCTTTGAGCTCGCAACCATCAGCTCGCCGGACAACATCAGCATCTTCGTCGGCGCGCAGACGCTGCAGAACATTGGACTGTCGCCGCTTCTGCTGGTGATGCTGGGCCTCGTCACGCGTGTGTACCTCTCGATCGCCGAGCAGCGCCGCCCCGGCGTCCCCAATCTACAAACGCTGCGCCTCACACAGGTCCTCACCATCGTCGGCCTCATCCTGTCCATTGTCGGCGGCACCCAGACAGGCAGCCAGATCAGCGACGACGTCAGCAAGGGCCGGCCGCTGACCTACACGGTCTCCTCCTTGGGCAAGGCCGGCATCGGCTGCCTCATCGGTGGCTTTGTGCTGCTGGTGCTGTCGGCAATGCCGCTGGCCATGCGCCTCGGAGACGTGCCGTCGGGCGAGAAGCGACTGCTGGTGGCCGTGGTTACGGCTGTACCGTTTGTGTTTGTGCGCCTGCTCTACTCCACCCTGGCCGTGTTCGACACGTCCGACTCCAACTTCCGCGCATACAGCAGCGGCACGCATTATGCCACCTACCTGTTGGTCATGTGCACGATCATGGAGCTCATTGTCGTGGTCGTCTTTGAGGGTGTCGGTCTCAGCCTCGCCTACGTCTCGCATCGCCAGAGGGTCATGTCCAATGACTCCCAGACGTACCCCGACCCGTCGTACCAGGCCAACGGAATCCAGCTCCAGAAACAGCCAGTTTGAGGGATAGTCATGGCGGTGATCGAACGGACTAGAGGATATTAACGGGTTCTGTGCGGGAATACTACTATGCGACAAAACTTCCACGAGTCTTACCGAGTCTTTTAAGCAGACATTCGTCTAAAAAAACGTTGGCACACCCAGTCTAGGCGGTACTTTGGTATATAAATTGTTCAGGAGTTGAAGTTTGTGTTTCTCTCTGTTTTCTTTTGGCATTAACAACTTATGTTTTCCTCCGCGGCATGGGCGTCGATATTAGAAAGTTTTCTTTTGTTCAAACGTTTAGATTATGGCGTTTGTCGGTTCTTAGAAACGTCTGCCTTGCACTAAGAACAATAAACTGCCAGTGGGGCGTATATCATATGGACCCACAGACAAATGTGATTTTCCCCTCCATTAAAAGCAAAAGACGTCACCTTTGGCAGCTGTGCGCAGCCCAGGCCGAGAAGCGAGCAGGAGCCATGCCGGTAAGATAGGGGTTTTCGACTCTCCTTTTTCGCAGTGCATTGTCTTGTCGTTGCTGTGCTCTCCCGCCGCTGACTAAGCGACCTCCGTTTGCCTCTTTGTCTTCACAGCTCATCATCCTCTCCGGCTTGCCCACGTCAGGCAAGTCAACGCGTGCCAAGCAGCTGCACGACTACCTTGCCGAGCGTATTTCGCAGCAGCAGCAGCAGCAGCCAGCAGAAGGCGAAGCGGCTGCGGCCAGCCCTGGCCCCGGCCCCGCGACGGCGAGCCAGCCCAAGTACCGGCTGCACCTTATCTCGGACGACAGCCTATCGATCTCGCGGGCCGTGTACGACCTGTCGCCGACGGCGCTGCCGGCGCACACGCGGTCGGCCAACGCGTCGGAAAAGGACGCGCGCGCGGCGCTGTACGGGGCGGTCAAGCGGGTGCTCTCGCCGCGCGACATTGTGGTGCTGGACGGGCTCAACTACATCAAGGGCTGGCGCTACCAGCTGTCGTGCGAGGCCAAGAACGTGCGCACGCCACACACGGTGCTACAGATCGGCTGCAGCGTGGAGCGGGCGCGGGCGGTCAACGAGGCGAGGCAGGCGAGGCAGGCGAGACGGTTGAGCGATGGCGAGACAGCGGCGGTGGCCGAGACCCAGACCCAGACCGAGCCCGAGGCGGAGCCCTATGACACCGCCAACTGGGACAACCTCGTGTTCCGCTACGAGGAGCCCAACGGCATGACCCGCTGGGACAGCCCGCTGTTCGTGCTGACGTGGGACGACGACGAGGCGCAGGCGCGCGCCGTGTTTGCCCAGATCTGGGACGCCGTCGCCGGCGACGGCCCGCGCAAGGACGTCCGGCCCAACATGGTGGCCGTGCAGCGCGGCCACGACGGCGGCGGCGACTACCTCTACGTGCTGGACCGCGAGACCCAGGACGTCGTCCGCCGCATCGTGGCGCACCAGCAGCAGCAGGAGGGCGTCGGCGGCGACGGCGGCGCCGTGCGCATCCCTGCCGACGGTGACCGCATCGGCGCCGGGTCCTCCGACCTCGTTGTGGAGCTGCCCCCCGGCAGCCGCGTCGGCGTGGCCCAGCTGCAGCGGCTGCGTCGCGCTTTTCTCGGCCTCAACCGCGGCGGCATCGGCCTCGAGGGCGCCAGCAAGCTCGCAGGGCCTCGCATCCGCGAGAGCTTCGTCGGCTACCTCAACGACGTGTTTGAAAAGGAGCTGTGAGAGACCAAGAGGGGGCCCGGGGCCATGTACGATACACATATACACAATGGCTGCATGATACCCACGTGTTTGAATACGCATGAAATGGGTGACAGGTTGGGAATCGAAAGCAATGTCACGTGGGCCGGGACTGCGTTTGGACAAACAGGGAAGGGGCCATCTTATACCGCAAGTCAATTAACCCCCAATCAGGTAATCAAGCCTAGCCGTCATCCACGTCCATATCTCGCTTCTATTACTGTCCCACAATATTCTTGAAAGCTCTGCTGGCTGTACCTCCATCATGTGTTGTCTGGCCCTCTCCTTGCCCCAACGCCTGGTGAAACCCATTAAAAGCAGCCTTCCCAGCCGAAATACCACTACCGGTGCATGTTGAATGGCCTCCCTCCCATCATAGCCGCCAACCGGCTCTTGCTTTCCATGCCACTAAATCCGAGAAGTAAACCCAAAATTATAAAGAGGTAAAGGAAAGGGGTAGAAAAAACAATAGTAAAAAAATCGCGAGAACGCTAACATCATCAAAATGCAAAAAAGAGGCCCTTGATTCAGATCTCTCCGCCGTCAACCCCCTCAAACCATGACCTGACGGCCACCTGTAGAATACTTCGTCCCTTGAACCCTTTGCCCGATGCTGTGTCTTGATGCTCTTCTTCCAAGGGACTGTCAGCAGCCTCGCTGCTCTGCAGAGCATCACGGACAATTTCTCCCAGAGCAGACAGGATTACCGCCTTGCACTCTCCACGCGGCACTTCCTGCGGCACAGGGTGCGTCGCAGATGAGAAAAGTATGGCATGTGGCGTAGCAGGCAGCGCCTCGTGAGGCTCAAACGACTCGCTGATTCTGCGGCCGCGCAAAACGCTGGCTGACCGGGAAGAGCAGTTCGAGCTGTCCGCTGCATTGTCGCCGCCCGAAATGCTGCCATTGTTACCACCACCGCCGGCAACCCCTTGGGCAATGACGCGCTCAATCGCGTCGGCCAACACGCTGTCTCGGTCTTGTGATGTGATGTACTCCTGTGTAAACCGCTCTTCCAGCTGTGTCTCTTGCAACGGTGTCGCAGTTGGCGGTGTGGCTGTTGACGTTGTAAAAGAGCCTGTCCCGCTATTGGGTGTCGACACTTCACCTGGTCCCTTTGTTCTGATGAGCCGGCTGTACCGCAGCCGGCAAACGGTCCATCTTGACGTGTCCACAATCACTGCGTTGGACACGTTTACCCACCGCTCACTGCTTCGCTGGCAGCCCTCAGCTTGGCCTGCGTCTCGTTCTAGGGGGATGCTTTCCGGCGTTGGCTCGTTGCGAAGGGATTCCTTGACTTGCGCCACGAGATCGCTTTGCGGAGGAATCGCCTGGAGGGCAAAGTCCGGGTGGTAGGTCTGCAGCCATCCGGCCACATTTGCTGGCAGGTCGCCGTCAACAGAAACGCGGCCGAATTGCTCAAATGAGTCTATCCCGCTCCCGAAGCCGGATCCAAAGCCGGAGCCAAACCCTGGCGTCGATAAGAAACCGCTGCTTGAAGGCGAGCTGACCGCCGTCTCGAATGATCGGAGGTAGTCCGGAAACTGAATATCCACGTCGATCACACCGTCTTCGGCATTGATTGTCGTCTTCACTGGAGAGTCAAATGCGCTGCTTGGGCCAGGAGTCCGATTGAAGGAGTCTACCTGATCTTGACGAGCGTTACCGGCCTCGGGACTATCATATGGAAGGCGGGGAGTATGCGGATCAGCGTCTTCCGAGGACGAATTCAGAGCGGATTGATCGTGTGATATGTCGGCGGTGATATTGTTCGGCAGCTGGTCACCGATTGCCGGCCGTGATTGATTCTGCAGCTGCTTGTCTGGCTCGTACTGCGCACTATTTTGCGGTGACGAGGTGAGGCTGGCTCGTCTACCAAAAGCATCCCATCTGGAGGCGGTAGACGTATTGCGGCTATGCGCATATTCTCCGGTATTGCTCGTCGAATCCCGTCGGCGACCGCTCAAGAGACCGCTCAGCACACTTCCCCATCGCGACCCTTGATTCCGCGAGTCAATTCCGGCACCCGAGGACATGCCGGCCTGGAGTTGCTGGTACAATGGATTGCTGGCTTGGCTTGAATTACTGTCTCCGCGTCGGAGTGCACGCTTAAGGTCGTCTTCTGCCGCGCTGCTGGCACTGTCAGGTCTGGAAAGCGAAGACGACTCCAGACGTTGGAGAGTAGCAAAATGGGGAACCGTCGCCTCCGAAGTGATTGTTGCCATTGTTGCCGCACTGCTCTTCCGCGTGTTGAGGTCGTTTCCAGAGATGGGAAGATTGGATGTGCGAATGGATGCCGTGTCGGACGGTCGCCTTTCGTGATTTCCCCTGTTCATGCTTAGCTGTGCCATTGTAGGAGGAGGCACACCCGTCCCAGAGATAGAAGCGGACCGATGAGCAGGGCCACCATTAATGCTGCCCTGGCCCTGCAAGCTGAGATTGCGAGAGTGGGAAGACCTCCGGCCCCCAGGGCGCCGGTTGATTTTCCGCCGGAGCGACTCTTCCTTAAGGACCGGCACGACGAAAGCTGCCGGTGGCGACTGAGAAAGGGCTCCCCATGACATCGACGTGCTTGGGCGGTGTGCTCGAATAACGCCCGAGAGAGATTGGGTGGCAGGAAGGAAGGCAGAAAAGAGAAAGATGAGCCGCCTAGCAGCGTTCTTGTCTTGCGACACGATGACAGTCCTAGCCGGCAGCGCAACATCGTCCCCCTTTGCAGACTGTAGGAACAAGTGCCCTTTGCGGTGTCTGGCTGCGCATAATGGCTCGAGCCAGTCGGTGTGTGTGGCGAGGAACGCTGTCAGAGAGCTGTAAAAATAGTCGTCCGGCTGTATGTCCAGCGGTCGCCGCGAAACCTTCTGGTGCTGCTCGATCGAGGACAGAGCCCAACGGGCAACCCATCGGACTTCCTCACGCCAGATCTCCCACCGGTTCTGGCCAGTAACGACCCGCAGGGCACGCAGGCCAACTGCGATGCGAATCCTTGCGTTATCTGACTCTCGGGAGATACGTTCCACGCCCATCAGGGCGTTCGGTATGAGCGTGACTAGTTTTGCATTTGTCTTCGGCGCCTTCATTGGCATTCCCCCATCTTCGCTGCGTCGTCCACCGAATGAAGCTGTTCGAGAAGTGTGAGACGCCATGGGCGGATATGGGTCCGGAGACGAAATATCGGTGGCTTTTAACAGCTTTGAAACGGTCATAGACACAACCCCCTGCATCTGAGTGAGGGCCCGCATAATAATGTCCCAGTGTTGGGTTATGGGGTCTATCCGTTCCTCTAGGTCTGTCATAGCACTGAATGCACCGGCAGATGCCGTTGTCGAGTGGTTGTCAGATGTTGCCAGGTCGATTCCAAGACCATTGGTGGCGGAAGCAGCCGAGGCCATGCCCCAACCTACTCGCCGTCCTGAGCCGTATGACGATGGGAAATAATCTTGCTCTGAATAGGAACTGGGGCCACGGAAAGTCGACCGGGAAGCAGGTATAGACTGTACCGATAGGGACGGAGGCTGAGGCAGGTTAATGATCAGGGCGATGGCATACATAGGAGTCCGCCTCTGCCTCAGTTGCGCCTTTTTCTTCTTCTTAGGAAGTCCATCGTCGCTGTAGGTGGGAAAGGGATATCCAGAGCCGACGCTACCAGCGTCTTCAGACACTCCGCTCTGTTGTGCCGCCGCATCATCACTCGAAAGCGTGACGGGAAACAGTCTCGTGATCAGAACCTTTTTTCGGTCTACAGTCCGCAGAGAGCCGGTAGCAACGGATGACGAGGAGGAATTAGGCGGGGGTGTAAACATGGCGGCAGACTCCGAAGAAAAGGACTGTGAGAGCTTGCTGGACCGCATACTAGACCGGCCAAAAGAGCCACGTCCGTCGTGGCCCATGGAGGACGCGAGATCGGAGCGGGATTCGGATGGCAGAATGTGAACCTTTGTGGACGTTCCCCTATAGGCGAGAAGCTCCGAGTTGCCGAAAATACAGCCAGAGAACACTGAAATTTCATCGGTGTATTCACGGTATGCCCTGTGCGCTTCAGTCTCTAGTCGAGATTGGCTGCGGTTGTGGAAAGATGGTCTGCGGTCGAAGGTGGCGCTTTGACGCAGCTGGGGGCTGTCTGGTTGGATAACAAGGGGTCGAACGGCATGTCCCATGCTCGGTTTTCGAGGGGAAGTTGGCACACGGCGGGAAGATTCTTGCAGATTGAGGTTCATATGGGACAAGCCCGCCATGGTAGAGGGGCGGTCGGGGACAGCAGGAGTTGGAAGAGGAGGCGGCGCCTGCGAGTCATACAGAAGACATGCAGGGACGGAGCTGAGCCCATCCTGCATGACCAGAACACGGACGTCGTGCATGTCGAGGTCGATGTCACTGTCATAGTCAAACGCAGATGCGAGGGTGGAGGTGTTGAGGTGGGGGCTGCCCGGCAGCGGAAACACCTGATCATGACGTTGTTGGAACAGAGCTTGAGTGTCAGGGTAGAGCAGATGTCGCGAGTGGGCATCTTCCTGCACCGACTCCAGGGAGGAAACAGGTTCGGGAGATATCATGGGATGTCCGGCTTGGGCGGCAGAGCCTGGGCCGGTGCCAGCCGTGAGGTTGAAGAGCTTCCCTAACATGTCCGGCCGGCTTACGGAGAGGTCTTTGCGAGGGTGCCGCCTCTCTCTCGCCTGGTTCTTTGTTGCTTCCGTGTTTGTCAGGCGGCTAGGATCAGGCTCCTAGCATCTCAGAGGGGAGGACAAAGGCCACAGCTTTGGAAAGAGCATCTGCCCGGATGGTCCATCTGATCGGGGTGAAACGGGGAAGAGGCGGGACGAAGCGACGGGTTTCGAGACAGCCCAGAGCGGTGAAGGTGTGAGTGAGCCCGAGCTGCGGCAACGCGTGAACCCTGCTGATGGCTTGTGTAGCCGGCTGGCAGGACCTTCTCCAAGCGGGCGGACGATGTCCTTGTTCGGTGTGTCGAATGGACGGACCAGGTTTGAGAGATTGACTTAGACGGCCGACCCAAGACGGTCCTGTGCGCTTTCAACCCCGCCAAGCCAAAATCTCAGTCGGCCGGAAAGCTTCTCTCGTTGGCTCGTTTTGGAGGGGGGGTAGTGGGTATGTGTTGTCCGTGTGCATGCATGCAAATGCGGCACCGCCAGCCTCCTCTCGTAGGGCACTTCTTTTGTGAGCCGGTAACAGGCAGCAGCAGGGCCAGCCAGGCGGTAGGATGGGGCAGGATGGGGCAGGACGGGGCAACAGCCAGATGCGATTCGGCCCCGTTCTCTAGGGCGTGCTGGTTTTCGCCTCTATCAGTATCCTTGCGACTCGGTGAGGGGGTTTCCGTCCCGGAATCGCCGTTTACGCGTTGACTGCGAGGTCGAGCACGCAGGACGCGATGTCAGAAGAGGGGTGACGTTTGTTACCCAAGAGAGGCGAAGCCAGCGAACAAGACGGAAACGGGAAGCGCGCGCCGACCGTCGTAGGTGTAAGGTATCTTAGGTATCTAAGTTTTAAAGGGGGGGTGTGCGTCAGGATGAATAAGAGGTACAGCAGATGGCATCGAACATTATTGAAGATCACAGCTTCACGGCTTCGAAAAGCGAGTTCGACAAATGGGTCCAGCGAAGCTGGAGACAGCCGAGGAAAGGAAACCTTGAGACAAGAGGAAAAAGGAAACAGTGTCTGGATTGTGATTCAGAAAGTACCGGGCAGTTGTGAGGTATTCATTTGGGCTGGAACTCTTGGGGATTGGGCCGCAGCTTATGCCCAACAAAGCACCCTGCAGTCGAAGCCTGCGAGTCGTATTGCATGCCGAAGCCTTTTCTTCTGGCCCAATCCGGCGGTGTGCAAAAAAAAAAATGAAAGAAAACGGTACTGGGGGTCGAAGAATGTGGCGGAAAGTGGAGACGCAATGCGATGGAAGGTGGGATGGTGGGTAGGACGGAAAAGTGGACTACAAGGGAAGGAATGAGCTATTAGGCTTTTCCAAGCCGCCTATATACGTAGTAAGCAATAGCACTGTGTATGTGAGTCTGCTGTACTTTCCCATTGCGGGAAGAAGCACTTATCACACACACCGCGGAAAGGGTGTACTTCGGTCAAGATTGGGGTCGAGAGGATCGGTTCAGCCCGTCAATCTGGGGCTTATGCGGGCATTCGGCAAAACGGGCCTATCTTGATAACCGGCCAAATCATTCAAGAGTGCGCTCGTCGGCGGAAAATCCAACTGGTCGACAAATGTGTTTCGGCAAGCAACTGTCCTGGAGATTGCTGTTCTGCTCCTTAGATGAGGCTTCATGTACCATGACGTAATGGCCATTCGCAGGGCCCGTCGAAAGGACACCTCGCCGGCCGAGCCTGGTAGCAGGCCTCTACTCTCCGCATGCGTTGTCTGAAGTCGAACGGCTCCAAGGCCGTGCTATTCATACTCTGCGTAGCCGGAAGACTCGAATGCCAGTTGCGTGATTGGTGGAACCGTTCCCGCTGCTGTAGCTCCCGGGATGTGGTGCCGAATTTACACGATTTTCTGGTCACGAGAGATGAACCATTTTCTAGACCGAACATGTGCGGCTCCTTCAAAAAAGAAAACAAACAAGCAATCATCTTCAGCGACAGTCCTCGCTGAGACGTTAAATGCTCGTCGACGAAGACGCGCCAAGAGCGGGATGACCGTCTAGGCGGTAATCTTTCATCCACTCACATGATGGATGACATACTATGTACCCTGAGCTTGTGACATAATGAGCAGTCGATTTTCAATCTTAGAAGAACATGGGTGCGCATTATTAGTTCTAGATAGCAAGGCAAACCGTTACACCATCACGCGACTGCTCTCACGAGTTTCTGACGTTGTTGCAGTACAAATTATAAAAAAGCGACTGGCAATCAATGTCAAATTTAGCCGAGAGAATACACGAAAGGCGCCAATTAAATGGAATTAACTCAAAAGACCACTCTACCGTAGACGGCCCGAGAGGAGAGACGTGGCCGTTCTTGGCCTTTCCTCGTAATGGCGCTGCTTTTGAACGGCTTTCAAGAGCCACTGACTATCGCTCCACCCCGTATTCCTACGGAGACGTGCAACACGTCAGATTCTTACACAGAGAGCCACAGGGGATTTGGCAGTTTCCATGGTCGATTCTCCTCCTACGGATCATCGACACGGGGAAAGACTGCGAAATCCTGTTGGGACTGTCTCCTGAAGCAGGCGTAACTGGACCTTCGCTCACTGGCCCCTCGGTGGAGGCCTGGGACGAAAAGGACAGTTCTGGCTGCAAGGTAACGGAGTGCACGCCATATGCATGGAGGCACTCGCTTACCGTGCGGGCCTTCTCCATAAAACTCGATATAGACTGGTCTGAAACAACCACATGAGCTGAGGCAATGGCCTTTTGCTGGTCCAGGCGCCAAATGTGAAGCTCGTGGACGGACTCTATGCCGGGAATCTGCGGCATGTTAGTGCTAGATGCGGGAAACGATGCGGCAACGCCGTGCTTACCTTTTCCAGATCATGCTTGACATCATTAATATCAACCCCACGAGGCGCGCTCTGAAGCAAGATGGTGCCACTGTTCTTTACTAGTGGCATGGCTGATATGAGGATCATCAAGGCAATGCCCATACTGACTCCTGGGTCGGCGTAGAAGCGAGCAGGGTATGTAGCTTTCCAAATAACCAGGGCAGATATTATGACGCCGACATTGTTGATGGCGTCCCCCAGCACGTGCACAAAAGCCCCGAACATGTTGAGATCACGATCAGGGCCCCTGGTCGTCTTGTTTAGGTGCCGGTGTTCAGTATGCTGCGGGGTCTAGATGATCTGGGTGTTAGAAAATGCAGCAAGAGACTCTGGGGAGGGGTGTAGGGGTGGTGAGTCTTACGGCTTGCTGACCATCAAGGTCTGGGAGCTCAATTTCTTCTTCAGTCCCGTGTGCATGCCCGTCGCCATGGTCATGGCTGTGTTCTACAATTCCACAGTCAGTTGAGATAGCTAAGCAGTGGCAAGCGCAAGACTTTGTTGAGAACGAGACTCTCACCATGAAGGAAAGCTGCGCTGATTATGTTCAGTGAAAGACCAATGCATCCCATGATGAGAACGAGTTCGGGGTTGTTGACATCTGTATCATCGGTTTAGTATGCGCATGCCTTGAAAAAAAAAAGTGAACAGGGAAAGCTGACGCTGGAGAGACACGAATCTCTCGATCGACTGGAGAAAAATGCTGATGCCCAGAGCAAGAAGAAATACTCCGTTGAAGAAAGCTCCGAGAAGTCGTGCGCGTTGCCATCCAAACGACAAGTCCTGGGGGGAGCTAGAACGCTCTGAAATCTTTAGTCGAGTTAGCAATGTATGCCAAAAGAATGGTGTCGTCTTCTCAGGGCTGGATCTTACAGTAAGGGCAGCCAAGGCGACTATGAAGCCGACCAGGTCGTTCATCTGACAGTGTCCACGGTTAGCATGCCAGATTCAGGAGTGGGATCTCTCTCTTGAAGCTTACATAGTGAAAAGCATCAGCAATAAGGGCTAGCGATCTCGTCTTGAAGCCGACTACGATAAAATCAGCCCGGAATGCCCAATATAATATGATAAGGTAGTCCAGTTAAAAATTCAGGTGCTGTGCGTGTGCATAGGCAGATATCGAGCATACCTGTTATCTCGGCCACAAAGAAGGAAAAGGATATGCCAATGGTGGCGATGAGGCGAGCTTTGGGTGTGATCCTGACTTTCATGGCGAAATTTCAAGGCTTCTTGGCACCCGTAGCAAGATGGTTGGAAATACTGTAAACGCGAGCTGGGTCGTTCTGTGATAGATTGACAGAGTGGGTAGAATTTCGAAGAGAAGTTGAGCAAGAAAGAAAACTAAAAGAGTGATGGTCGAAGGAGGGAACGTAGATAATAGAGAGCGGATAGAGCGACTCACAGTTGGCCAAGGCGTTCTTTTGTTGTGACAAGTTGTTGGAGCCCTTTTATGAGGAGATGGCCGAGGTTGTCAAACACCGGCTGTGAGCAGGGAAAGCCCGATTGCGTCGAATGTTGGTTCGTGCTAAATTCGCCACGCCCTATCCTGTTGCAACGTCTTTTGCTGTCGTTTCCTTGATTGCTGCCCAAAGTCTTTTGTTATCTGTCCTCTGTCATCTTCTTGTCCATGATCTCCTGGTCGCGATGTGACATCACACCTCATACAGCCAGCCCATGCTGGCAGCCAATCTGGCAACTGCTCATAGCCGTGAAATTACTGTCTGACTGTCACGTTGGCCCGTGGAATCATTGCTGGACTCTGTAGCTCCGAAAGGCCGTTCTAGGCACCAGCGACTGTAGACACGGAAAATAGACACTGCGGAGATTATACCAGCCATAGCAGCACAGAGCAAGTCACCGGTCCTTTGGCCCTGGCCGTAACAGCAAAGCCAAGACGTGCTTGTGGCCGTGAGCAAGACATCCAGACGTTCATACCACCAGACGGTTGTGCATGTCTTAGAACGGCTGCAGTGCATCAAAGCTGGCAGCTAAGCGATGCGGAAAGAGCGCCTCCAGTCACCAGCTTACAAGACCTGTCCGAAAGAAGAAGGCGGTGAAGAAACACAACCACGACTCCTCGTAATTCTGCCGTACTGAACTCGTCCCGGCCTTTCTCCATATTGCTCAATGAAGCCTTTGTGCTGGGCACCAGCATCGTCCTCCTGCCCGCCTCCGTATCCGCAGCGCACAACCTACGCGGCCCATTCCCAATCAGACTGGTACCTTGGAAAACCCCGCCCTGGCCGCCCCTGCCACCGATGACGCCGTCTTTGGTGGAGCTGCAGCTCTCTTCTCTCAAAGTCAATGTCGCGCAATGGATTTCCGATCGCGCCACGCAAGGCCGCACACTGGACGTCGCACCTGCGCCAGTTTAGCCGGGCAGCCGTAGAGACACTGCCGGAAGACGAGGTTCTGCCCAGCGAGATGGGCCCCAGCAGCCTCTACGCGAGCACACACCAGCCGGCCATGTCGCCCCAACGCTCCCGTTCGCCTGATTCCGTGTCCAGCAGCGCTACGATTCGAGAGCCGTTCCCTTCTGCCAAGCAGACTCCCGACTTTGAGCGCACGTGCACCGTCACGGTCAACGAGGGCTTCACCAGGGACGAGGTGCTGATGAATCTCGACCATTTCGACGACAGCGTCCAGCCCGGCCAGCTGATGGCCATCGACGTGCTTCCGGACCAGCGGCCTGGCTTTGGCAGCTATCGGCGGCCGACAGCGCGAAAGGACGAGCACGCGTCATCTCCTGCCGAAACTGCAGATGCAGCCACGACACCATCTGCTGCGACAGCCGACAGCGCCGCGTCTCAGCCAGAACTGGACACCCAGCGCCGGTATCTGTTTATCGTCAAGGACATGCCTACACAGCTGAAAGCTCGCCATCCTTCTGTGGAGATATACGTCGCCAAGCACATTGCCGACGTGTTTGGCATGAAGAAAGGCTCTGCCGTGCTTCTGACAAGGGCAAGTATACTTTTTGATACCCGCTGCTGCTTGTCCGTCTCCGTTCTTGGTTCTAACAGCCCGACCTCCTGTGGCAGGTCGATGCGAGCAACCCCGCCATCGAGGCGTCCCATGTCGAGCTCGTCTTCAAGGACCAGTATCTGTCTCGGGCAGATATGTGGCGCCTTGCCGTCGCCGAGCTCTCCGAGCGGACCATATACAGCGGCCAGCGGGTGTTGTTCATGAGCACCATCAAAGCACAAGTCACAAATGTCTACGTCGAGGGTCGGAGGACCCAGTCGGCCTTCTTTGGCAAGAACACACGCCCCATCTTCCGTAGCGAGTCTGCACGCTACGTTCTCTTCATACAAATGGCCCGAGAAATGTGGGATTTTGACTCCGACGGCTCTGGCGAGATCATGTTCAGCAAAGTCGTCAACGGCTTCCTTCCCACCCTGTTCAAGACGTGGGCAGCCAGGAAGGTGAAGCACCTGGTGACCATTGTCTTGTTTGCGCGGGTCGAGTACGATGCCGGCCTGTCCTTTGACCTGTCCGAGACGTCCGTTCGTCACGACTATTACACGGGCGTCCAGTCTTCCGGCAACCGGCACCCCTACAAGGACTTTTACCGGGTGGTCGTCAGCGAGATGGCCAGCGGAGAATGGACCCGAATCCTGCACCAGCTGAAGCGCGAGTTCAACCTGTTCCGACGCGATATCAGCCTCCACCATCTGGTCCATCTCCGCCCGGACACGGCTGCGTCCGGACCCGACGATCCGACAAAGAAGCCCGTGATGGCAAAGCAGCAGCAGCACATCCAGGCGGAGTCGTCCCCGGCAATGTACGGCAACCTGCTCGAGGCCATCAACATGGCCACTTCTCTCTACGCCTACGACTATGTGGACCGCGATCTGACCCGCACCGGCATCTCCGTGGCCATTATCACGCCTGGATCGGGCGTGTTCGAGGTCGACTACGAGTCCATGCGAAGAACGACCGAGGCCGTCATTGGTAACGGCATCGGTATCGACCTGATCTGTGTTCCCAAGATGCCTTTGCATTCTGCTCCGCTCTTCCGCTTCCGACACCCAGGCTACATGGAGAGGGGCATGGGCAAGACGAGGGCCTTTTCCAGCCACAGCCAGAGCCACGACAGGAGCCCCGGGATCAGTGGGAGCACACCAAAGCAGTCTGCGGGCCTGTTTGGCAGCTACTCAAGCATCGGCGGCAGCTCGCTGTCTCCCAGCAAGGCAACAGAGGCAACGATACGAGGCTACGAGCCGGTGGCGCCTGATCGATTCAGCGACACCTGGTCCTACGCCTTCCCACAGTGGCTGCATGTGTCGTACTGGGCCAGCGAGCCGGACGAGCTGCTGATGAGCCAAGGCGTGCCGCCGCCGCCGATGGTGTCCTACGAGGTCTGTGCCAACGGAAAGGCCTACGAGAAAGATTTCTCCGTTCGTTGCCGCATGTATGATCTGCAGATGCGTGGGGTCTTGGAAACGAACGAGATCGAGACCACGCCGTTGCACATGGATCCGCTCTTTCCACGCAGCGCCTTTCGACCGTCGGCCGGATCTGCGGGACTGGCCGTCGAGCGTGATGGCGTTCTTCTTGTCCGGAACAAGCTGCCCGCGAATGTGTTGTACGACCAGGTCTTTGGGTTCCAGAGATTTTCTGCCGACAAGATTGCAAAGCAAGACGCAAAGTCCTTGTGGAAGCAGCTGCAGGAGTACGACGGAACACGCCAAAAGCTGCCGACCGCTCGACGCAATGCCGGTCAAGCTCCGACAACGAGCAGCAGAAGGGAGCTGGCGGATGCATCCTCTACAACGTTGAGGGCGGCGCTGAAGAAGCAGCATCTTCTAGCAGATGTGGATGTCTCCTCGCACGAAGATCGCGACTTTTCGGCAGCAAACTACAACCCTTCGACCAGGTCTACTCGTAGCAACAGGCTCAGGACAGTGCCGTCTTCGGAGATGCCAGGCCTGGGAATGGATAGAACATCGCACGACCCAAGGGCGCCAGGATCTGGAAGGGAAAGCATCAGCTCGCAATCCTCGTCCAAGATGCCCAAGGTGATGCGCCAGATCAGCCTGGGTCAGCGGGGATTCGGGATTGCCGCACCGAAAGCAATTGTTGCAGAAATCAGCGCGGAGACTGTGGCTGCAGCCGTTCCCGCACAGCTGGTCCCGCCATCGGTCAAAGTGCCCACGGTAACTACGACATATCATGCTACAAGCACGCCAAAGGCCCTGCTGGCAACCACGGCCATCACGGGCGGCTCCTTCTCGGCCGGGTCCGGGTTCCCGAACGCAGACCACATGGCTTCCGGTCCCATACAGAGACCGGGATCGGGGATGGGTACGGCGGCCTGGGGCGGATCCAATGCTGGCAGCTGGGCTTTCCACGGGACGCCCAGCCAACCGATCGTGATCAGGAGCGGCCAGAGCCCTGCCGACACGGTGGGGCAGCGAGTCGCTGGCTCTCCGCTCTCGACGACGATGATCGGGCGTGGCGCGGTGCCGGGCCAGGATCGTGACGTGAGGTATTCCAACGCGCTTCGGGCCGAAGACGACGTACGTCTGTACAATTCCAAGCTCCTTGCCGAGGCGGTGCCGGAAGTCACAAAGACGTTGTCCCCAACGGCGGCCCTGATGCCGTGGCTCGCCATGGTCAACCCGTCGAAGCCGGAGGCCAACAGGATCGACCTGGCGTCGTTCAACAGCCGGTGGCAGCACGTCTTCCCGCGGCCGGGAGAGCAGCGCGCGATGAAATGGAAGACGCTCTGTGCTCCGGCGGCGGTGCCGCTGACCACGGAGTCGTTTCCGTCGAAAGAGCAGCTGCAGAGCGAGTACCAGAGGCAGCCGTATAGCGTGTCGATGGAGGTAGACGACGACATGATCGGGGGGGAGCCGTTGTCGAACGAGGATCTGCTGCGGGAACTGATCAGCCGGCGGTTTGCACAAGGCTTCCAGGTCGTGATTGGCCCTTCTGTGGCCAAGGCGTTTGGCCTGAAGCAGCTCAAGATTGCCGACATCTTCTGCCCGGGACGGTTCATCGAAGACGGCGAGAGCATCTTCATGTGCATGGGAAACACGATACACCAGCTGTCGTGCACCAAGGCGGCAGGGGTCGAGGTCAACATCTTCCAGCGAAAGACAGCCGAGCTGGGCAGCAGCGGCATTGCGGGCGGGAGCAACAGCGCCATGACGGTCTACCGGCCGGCAATCCGCACGCTCCTGGACCGGGACTACGAAACCAGCGAGATCGATCTCGTGCCGCAGCGGGCAGAGCGCAACTGGAACTACATCGACTCGTATCTGGCCGGCCACGACGAGCAGCTGAAGGAGAACCTGCGGTTTTGGAGCGCACGGTTTGTCCTGATACCGATGTCGGGCAAGCCGTCCATGACGAACTCGAGCGACAGCGAGGAAGAGCTGCGCCTGGAAGGCATACGCAGGCTCGGCCAGATCTGGCAGAAGCACCGGGTGATTCCGCAATCGGAGCGGCGCTTCCAGCACGTTGGCCATCGGCGGAAGGGCACAAATCCGCTGGACGTGGTATACAAGACAGAAGACCCGTCGCTGGTGATTGCGGCGGAGCTGGAGACGCTGCCGCTGTTTGAGGGGCTGGACCCGGGCAACCGCAGGGGACAGCTGGTGACGAGCAGGGAACAGTTCCGCAAGGGCAGCCTGAGCCTGTCGGCGCTGGCCGAGGCGATCCAGCAGCCGGTGGAGAGCGGCGGGATACGGATGCAGAACCGGCGGTGGCATCTGCGGCTGCACCACAACTGTTTTATCGGCTCGGACATGACGAGCTGGCTGCTGGACAACTTTGAGGACCTGGAGAGCCGCGAAGAGGCGGAGGAGCTGGGCAACATGCTCATGATATCGGACGAGGTCGGGGTGGTCAGCAAGGGGCGAGAAAAGGACAAGGACAAGGAGGCGGACGAGCCCGGGCCAGGGCCTGACAAGGGCAAGGAGAACGAGAAGGACGGCAGTGCAGAAGCTGCCGGTGCTGGCAGCGGCGAGACAGGAGTCGCCGGAGCAGGAGAAGGAGCCGGAGCCGGAGTTGGAGCCGGGGCTGGAGCCGGAGCCGGAGCCGGAACGGGAGGGGCAGCAGGGGGGGCAGCAGGAGGGACGAACGCTGCCAAAGACAGCAGACGCAGCCAGGGGATCTTTGTGCACGTGGAAAGGCGGCATCCGTTCCGGGACGGACAGTACTTTTACCAGATCGGCGGCGAGTTTGCGAAGCCACACCTGAGCAGCTGGTTCAACCCGAGAAAGCGAGACATGTCGACGCCGTCGACGCCGATCACGGAGCAGATGCCACCACGCGAGACGACGCGGCCGGCCGTGCCCCGACCGGTGTACGAGGAGACGGGGACGACGTCGGGGGCGTCGACGCCGACGGTGCCGGTGCCGGGGGGCAAGAAGCCGCGGGTGGTGCTCAGCAAGGTGATCAAGTACGACGTGGACCACCGGAAGCGGTCGTACCGGCCGGAGCGGGTGGACCTGCACTACGACCGGCTGCACAACCCGGACAACTGCTACCACATCCGGCTGGAGTGGATGAACGTGACGGCGAAGCTGATCGAGGACGTGATCGAGTCGTGGGGACGCGAGGCGCTGCAGTATGGACTGCGGCTGGTGGAGGTGCCGATCCACGAGGGCAGCCTCATCAGCGAGCGGAATCCGTTCCGGCGGCCGTATCCGGTGCGGCTGGCACGGGCGCCGCCGACACAGCAGCCGCCGACGTACTTTGACCTGAGCTCGCTGGCGCCGCGGCAGCTGCCGGGGCGGCACTTTTACCAAAAGGCCATCCTGCGCAAGTTTGGGTTCGTGCTGGACACGGAGGCGGCGGCCAACTTCCCGGCCAACGTGGATGTGAGCTATTCGTGGGGCCGGCCGGACTACCGGTACACGCAGTACATCCACCGGTCGGGCGTGGCGCTGGCCGAGATTACGACGGACGGCGACTTTCTGGTGCTGGCCAACCGTCTCTACAGCAGCCGGACGTCGACGCGCGAGAGGGATGTGCGCGGCAGCGAGGCACCGCTACAGCCGCAGCAACAACAGCAGCAGCAGCAGCAGCAGACGCCATCACAGCCAGGCACGTCGTATGGAAAGTCGGATGCGACGCCGATGCAGTCGCCGATGCTCAAGTCGACGAGATTCGGCTCGCCTCGGATGCGTGCCGTGGGAGTGAGCGCCGAGACGCCAACGAAGCCAGGCCCAGGGTCGGGGTCGGGGTCGGGGTCGGGGATCGGGATCGGGCTGCTGCACAAGGCCAGCGCGGCGACGGGAGCGGTCGGCACGGCAGGACTGTCGGCGGCAGCAGCAGCGGCGGCGGCGGCAGCAGCAACGGCGCCGTACGTGGTGGAGCCGGAGACGATCATGGAGGAGCTCGAGGTGTTCTGCGCCGACGAGGCGGCACTGGAGGCCTTCTACCGGGAAACGCTGCTGGAGAGGCAGATCGCGTCGGTGGCAGCAACACCGGTGGTCGGCCCAATGACGGCGGCAGCAGCAGCGGCAGCAGCGGCAGCAGCGGCAACGGCATCGGCAGCAGCAGCAACGGCATCGGCAGCGATCCCAGACACGAGCATTCCGACGTTGGGACTGCCGCCTGGGATTCTCAACAGCCTAGACGACGACAGCAGCAGCAGCAGCATGCACCATCACCCCAGCCACCACCACCACCACCACCACCACCACCACAACAGCATCAGCGGCGGTCTGCGCAACATCAACTGGCGATCAGACCTGGCCGCGGTCGACACGGGTGCTGGCAGCTCGAGTCTGCGGACGGCAAGCCCTGCCTTCCTGTCGTCGCTGCTGCTGCGACGTGGCAGCGTCGACGACTACGGACGACAGCCCCAGGACTGAGCAGGGTGTGACGTCGACTGCGGTGAGCCCAGCCAGCCCAGCCAGCCCAGCCAGCCCAGCCATCATGCGACAGTCGTGGCGCCACCGCCTCGCTGGCAGCCCAGCCCCGTGCACGACCAATTCGCTGCGGCCCGGCCAACAGGCCCATTAGGCAACCTGAGAATCAGCCACTCCCGTCGATCGCAGCATTGCCCCGCCTCGCATCTGCCGAGGACTACCGCTTCCCGCTGCTGCTTGGCTGCCTGCAGCATCGTCTGGAGAACGGGCAAATGGCATGGGCCATCTGCCGAGATCAGCAGCCACCGGCCCAGAGGATCATCCGTCATCAGTTCGGTTGGGCCTTTTCCCACCTGGCAATGCTGCGGGAGAACGGGGTGACACGGGGCTTATATGGGCGCAGAACGCAGCATTCCACATGACGAACGTATGCAGTTCGACAATAGCCAGCACGGCGGCAAGAATCGTGCAGGTGGCCAACACGTGTACGGAGCATGGAGCAGGCCCTTAGCTCTGCGTCCTGTACTCCGTAATGTTTCGGTGTCAATTTTATAGTCCTCAGTGTGGAGGCCTCTGCAAAACAGGGTTCCGGCTATTATTACGGAGTGCAATCCAACCACGCGTACCAGCAGCTAGGGAGCGGGCCACTTCGTTCTGGTACTATGTACTTGCACACCGACCACACTACTATGTACCCCATCGAAGAAGTATAAGAAGCCGAAGCTTGGCCTTGCTCGTGCGCGACGCTGTCTGCCCTTCCCCCCTTATAAAAGGCGGTATGTACATAGTAAGGAGGACCAGCTCTCGTGTCGCCCGCAGCTGGCTGCATCCGCTTTCGCCCTATGCCCCTTTGGCAGTCCTCCGTCTCTACGAGTACGGAGCAGAATGCGACATCGACCTTGAGCGCATAGACCTTGTTTCGGGTACGTATGTACGAGTGGAAATAGGTGCGTGGTGTCTACACGTTAGTCTCGGGCGCCGGCGCTAAATGTTGCTATGTAAGATACATAGCTCTACGGCGTATTATGTAAGATAAGATAAATTGCAGAGAAAGTCTTGTGTACGATACTATGGACGACTCCTCTAAATAAACAAGAGTCCATAGTCTCCCCCCTTGCAACGACTGCACTCACAACTTAAGATCTTGCTGCGTACGAGTACACCGTCTCCCACGGTGCCCTGCTCTCTTTCTTCCCTTTCTTCATCTCCATCCCTTTACGACTAATTTTTTTTTTTGCTGGTCTCTGACCGCGATTCCCTCCTTTGTCCGATCGCCACACCTTGTTCCTGAAGCAGGCCGGCTTTGTCACTTGCAAAAAAGGCAACGCGCACTCATTTCTTTGCCCATCTTGTGACGAGCGCCTTCGTCTTTCGACTACCAGGTAAGAACGAAACCAGCCCCGTCGCGCGCGTTCGTTTTCAGAAGCTGCTTCCACGAGTGCTTGTAGCTCGCCTTTTTTTTTTTTCCCCTTTACGCTCTTGCTATACCAGGCTCCCTCCCCATCCTTGTCGTTTTTCCACCTCGCAACCACGGTCGGGCCTGCCTACGGCCCCTCAGAGTAGCGCTCCGGCCTGCTAACCAGACCACTAGCCGTCGCCTCTCTGCCTCACTCAGCCTCTGCTTGCGACTGTCATCTCTCAGGCTGCCTTGACTTGGCGCTCTTGCCCTAAAAGACCAGGGAGACCTCGATGAGGCGCGTTGGGTGAATTACGCTCCTTTTCTCACCCGCCAGACTCGTTTTCCTCTCCCGATTTGTTCGCTCACACCGCCTCGTCACATTTTCTTCTTCGGCCTCCTGTCGCAGTCTGCCAGCTCGCAACCCAACCTGCTCCCAACCTCTGCCGCCTCGTGCCCTTCTCCACGTCTCGAGCAACCCAATCGGCCAACACCATCATTCTCACCGGGCGCCACATTTCTGCCTTCTGCCGCACTAGCTCCATTCGGAGTTCTTGTCTCTCGCCAATGTCTTCCTGTACGTTATCCCGTTCACCCTCTTCCCGCCAGCCATTTGCTTCCAATTATATTCTGCACTTTTGCGCGCCTCGTTTGGTCGCCTCGTTCCTGATGCAGGGCGGCGTGCTATCTCGCCTGCGGTTCTTGCTCTTGTAGACGGCCATTTGTATATTTTTCTTTCCCCCCCGCAACCGATAGCTACCCCTTTTTATTTCCGCGCATGACTGCTGCTTTGGAGATAGCGCACGACCCCTTGTTTCTGGCCTTTTAGCTTCAAACTCCTTCTTGCACCACCAGCCGCCTGCCTCGTCGTTGTTCATGTCCCGTCTCCCCCGGCCCCGTGTCCACGGCCTATCAGGCCAGCTCTCACATCCTCCAGCGATGCCACTGACCTAACATGCCTCTCACAGTTAATAATTTTCGCATCAAGAAAGAGGCGCACAACATTGGCCGCCAGATCAGCAATGCACCCTTTAACCCCTTTTCCCGGCGCAACTGGTCCGCGCAGGACAGGAGGAATACCTTTCCGGCACAGGGACTGCGCGACGAGAACTGCGATGTCGAGAATGGCTTTGGGGTGGTGGACGATCCCAACTTTGGCAACCCCATGGGCCACTCCTATACCGCACCACAGGCCACACGGCCCACGCGGGAAATCAGCAGCCACAGCGACGCGACGGCCTTTGAGAACGGCGACTGCAGAACGTCTGGCGAGAATCCGGAGGCGTCCGTGGGGCCTCAGGCCCCTCCCTCCAGCGACGTGGGAACCGCCGTCGCCCCGGATGGCCCGAAGAAGCGGAGGACCGGACTGGTCCTGTCTTCCACCGACGAGCCGGACGAGCCGAAGAAGGAGGAGAAGACCCATCGCATGTACAAGAACGTGCAGCCGAAGGAGCCCTTCACATTCGCCAACCAGATGCAGCGCGTCTTTCTGGGCTCGTTTATCAACGTCCTCCTCCTGGCCGCTCCCGTCGGCATCGCGCTGCACTTTACCGACGTCGACCCCATTGCCATCTTTGTCGTCAACTTCATCGCCATCATCCCGCTGGCCGCCATGCTGAGCTTCGCCACCGAGGAGATCGCGCTGCGCACCGGCGAGACCCTCGGCGGTCTGCTGAACGCCACCTTTGGCAACGCCGTCGAGCTCATCGTCGCCATCATGGCCCTGGTCAAGAAGGAGGTCGTCATCGTCCAGACGTCGCTCATCGGCAGCATCCTGTCCAACCTGCTGCTCGTCATGGGCATGTGCTTCTTTTTCGGCGGCCTGCGCCGCCAGGAGCAGTACTTTAACACCACCGTCGCCCAGACCGCCGCCAGCCTGCTCGCGCTGGCCGTCTCCGGCGTCATCGTGCCCACCGTCTTCGATGCCGCCAGCATCACGTCTCAGAGCGACGTGGCCATGCTCTCGCGCGGCACCGCCATCATCCTGCTGGTCGTCTACGCCGCCTATCTCTTCTTCCAGCTGAAGACCCACCACGCCGTCTTCAGCGAGGAGAGCAAGAAGGTGCCCGCCAAGCCCTTCAAGAACCACGTCCAGCCAGGCGCTGTCCGTGGCGCTCTCGTCAACCCTGCCGTCATCTCCATGGGCAACATGGCCGAGGAGCGCCAGCGCATCTCGGAGAAGATTGCACACGGTGCCGACGACGACGAGGGTGAGGACCCGCAGCTGCACATGCTCGTTGCTCTCGGCGTGCTCACTGGATCCACCGTCATCATTGCCCTCTGCGCCGAGTTCCTCGTCGACAGCATCGACTACGTCACTTCCACCGGCGGCATGAGCAAGGAGTTCCTCGGCCTCATTCTGCTTCCCATTGTCGGAAATGCGGCAGAACACGCTACTGCGGTCACGGTGGCCGTCAAGGTAAGCTTGCCACAACATCACAGAGGGCACACCTCCCTCCGCTAACAATGAAATAGGACAAGATGGACCTGGCTATCGGCGTGGCTGTAGGCTCTAGCATGCAGGTGGCGCTTTTCCTCATTCCTCTGGTCGTGGTGATCGGATGGGGCATGGGCATGGACGACATGTCGCTCAGCTTCGACATCTTCCAGGTCGCCGTCCTGTTCGTGTCCGTCCTGGTCGTCAACTACCTCATTGCCGATGGCAAGAGCCACTGGCTGGAGGGCATGCTATTAATGTGTCTCTACTGCATTATCGCCACATGCTCATGGTGTACGTATTTGTCTTACCATGTCTTGTTGCATGCATTCTCGCTAACTCGTCTTCTCTCTAGGGTACCCGGCATAAAGGCCAAAAAAATATACGTTTTTGTAGATGCAGCCTTAGGCTTTATTTAACATTTAGATTCCATTTGCGTCTCGGCTGTCGTCGGCTGGCTGTTTTCTAGACTAATTTGTACCAATGTCTTGTTCTTTTGCAGCCTCCTATTTGCCACCGCTAGCACCCGGCCGGTGTCGACGTCTTGAAGTTGAAGAGAGACATTGTCAAGAGAGGCTTGTATGATACCGTACTCTGCGGAGACTAATAACTAATAATTGCCTGGACGGCGCCCGAATTGGAGAGTGTTAGCTGCCAAGACTCGATGCACAAGCGGACGCAGAGGATCGGGATCGGGATACGGGAAAACGGCAACGCATCAAGGCCAGATCAACTAGCCCGGGTAAAAGCCTGTACAAGTTGGTCTTGGCCATGTATGAATGGCGGATAGGCCCTATACCAAGATTCTTGGCCTTGACGGCGCGCGTTTTAAAGTTTCCCTGGCGCATCCGATAGCTGACTGACTCTGGCGACGGAGAGAGCGCCTTTGTATGCGTTCTCGTGGGCGATGGCGGATGGAAATCGCGCAGTGCCGGGGAGACGTTGCACAGCATTATCAACGTGCTCCTCTCCTGCAAGCCCTGACGTGGGGGCGCCATTTTCATTGGTGGACGGCGCCTGCTCCAGAAAAGCCGTTTTATCCGCATTGGGTGAGGCGGGACTGATCCTGGGGCGGGACCGTATCAGAGAGCGAGAAGGCTGTCACCTGCATCAGGGCTATATTTGAATCTGACAATCTAAACTTAAACTGCATACTGATATGTTTACCTTGACCGCTTCTTCTCTGGTGGTATGGCGACTATGGGCAGTCGAAGCCTGGTTTGGGAATGAGCAAAAAGGAAGCTCTGATTCCATGAATAGAGTCGGGCAAGCGTGCCAATGCTCCTATCAACCTCTTTATGGATTCATTTTCACCATCGGGATGTTTTTCTCTGGTTGCTGCTGGCGGGAGTCGCCGCGGGCTGCCTGTCGTCACGTGCTCATGGCGTAACAGGTGACCCATTCTATGTACCACGTTCTTTTGGTCACAGAGGGGCATTCCGCTGTTCACTTTCCATGGTAGTGCCCGTTGCGGTTTGCACAGCTGGACAAGGCCAAAGCACGGATATTTGCTTGCAATGCCCTGCAATGTAGAGGCTGGTCGGTTTTTGGTTATATCATTTACTTGGTCTTTGACAGTCTGCTTACAAGCAGACCAAACAGCATGCCCTCCTGTTCAGATGTGACTTACATCCAGATCTAGCACATCCTCGTCCTGCTCCCTGGTGCCATTCTTCTTGTTCCCGGGCACGATGGTGGACCCTGCTGACGGCGTTAAGCTGGAACTACTCGTAGAGCCGTTAATGCCGGCCGGAACGCGGTGTCTCGTTGTGGCTGTTGGTCCAGAGCCCGAGGCCGCGGCAGTGGCGTCTGGTGACGTGGCAGCCGTGTGCAGGTCCGCCAACAGCTCTTCGTCCACGACCTGCGATGCTGGATCGCCGGCCGCTTCGTCCTTGCGCCCAATGATGACGTTGCCAGCAACGAGCAGAGCAGCGCCAAGCCACCAGAGTGGAGGCAGAGCCTCGGAAAAGATTACCAATCCCAGTAACGCAGTTAGGACAAAGTTGGCTGACGTGTTCATGACAGAAACCTGGGTTGCAGAGTGGCCCCGGGCGAGAGCTTTTGTGAACACGGTCCACATCTTTTGGGTGTCAGCGGCTGGCTTGAGGCAGAATAGCGAGCGTTGAGAGAGGGTGGGACAAGAAGGGACGGGGCTGGTCGTGTAAGACGGGAGAACTATTGTAGCATCTTATTGTGTCCGACCGGGATTGGGATTGGGGGCGCGCTGCCCCTGCTGTCCAATGGGGACGTCTACTGGTGTGAAGAGAAACAAGGCAGCGGCATGTGAACGTGCAGAGCCAAGGAAGAAAACGCACCAAGCCGTTAAACGCCAGGTTGAGGCCAAAGAAGATCTGCAGAGGGTGAGCAAGATGTTCCGGCCACTTCCCTCCTGTTGGAAGCGTCCAGATGTCCGAGGACAGGTATGGATACGTACGGCCCGCACAACCAGCTCGACGGCGGTGGCAACATGGGCCAGGCCCAGGGCATGGGCCAGGCCGAGGGACAGGCGGCTGGTGAGCTCGGTGGTGGTGCTGCAACGGCGAGACGGCCCAGAGGGCGCGCGTCGTCAGCAAACGAGGGCGATAAGGAGAGAGCGAGGACCGGGGGGGGGGGGGGGGGGGCTCTCACAGCTTGGCAAAGACGCCATTGAAGGCGGCACAGGCGCCGCTGACGAGGGCCAGGACGACCCACTGGTTCTGCTGCCGCCAGGAGCGGTTGGTCGTCGTGCCAGCCGGTGGTGATGGGGACTGCTGCTGCTGCTGCTGCGGCGACGGGAGTGCTGCCTCTGTGTCGGACAGCTCGTCGTCGTCGCTGTCGACCATCAACGGCCGCAGCTCAGCCGGCTGGTCCGGATGCATCGTGCTCGGGCGCGTCGGCGGTGGCGCGCTGCTGGTGGTTGGCTGGGAGCGTGGGTCTCTGGTCCGTCGCTGTCGCAGCATCGCTTGCCAGGGGGAGAGAAGGGGGAAAGGGAAGAGGGCGGCAGAGAGAGGCCAGAATGTTGGCCAATGGAAACAGCCACGACCTCTTTCCACAGGCGGCACTGCAGACGCCTCTCAGATCACGTGCAACGGTCCGTGCGTATTTGACGCAGTGCCGTGCATACGTCGTACGAGCAGCATCTTGCGAAAAAACTTCTACACAGTGTTCTGTCAGCCTGCAGCTGCCATGAAGCAGATCGTTGCCCGTATGATAACTTGCGACTGATTTCGACAAGACGAGAAGCAGGAGTTGCATGCACCATCCTCTGCCGTGTACACTAGTGTTTCAGGAATCTGCGACAGCATCCATGACGTCATACATAAATATGTATCCACGAGAGATTTCAAATTCGCAACCGTGAGTCATGGCCGGCAGAGATGCATAGCCAAGATGGCTTGGCGGACAGCGCGCATAAAAGGCGCGGCCTAAAATCTGACCAGCACTTCTGGCGGTTGCTTTGAAATCTGAGATGTGATCGGCTTTGCATTAGGCGCTTGGGGCTGAAAGGGTTCTGGCCAGGCGTGGATTTGTCAAGGAGTTGCGCTTACAGAGCAGTGCGCCTGGAACGGACGGCAATCCAGCCGTCCGCCGTCCGCGCGGGCCTTTATTGGCGTCGAAACGGCTCCGTTTAGTTTGCGTCCGTTATTATAATCAACCCCGATGCGCTCTGTAAGACAGCGAGAGCATTCGGCCAAAACGGGAGTGGAATCAGAGAGAAGTACGTGCAAGCAATTCTGCGGGTGAAATGGGGGATTCGTTGGTGGTTCGCTTTGTCAGACGGATAGAAGAAGGTGCTGTTGTGTAAAGGCAGGAGCCGCCGTATATAACCCGGTCTTTCTTTCCTGTTGCGGTTGTAGAGTTGAGAGCTGTATCCATCTCAAGCAGCAACGGCCAATTCCCTGATCTTGCTCTTCTTCCCTTTCAATCCAGCGGTTCTTCCATTTCTGTGGCTTCTGCCATTGCACACTTACACGACAACCGTCTCCGAATGGCTGAGATAATCCGTGACACGGCCGTCGGCGCCGTGATTCGCTTTGCCACGCGCAACCGGCTGCTGCAGTATCCAGAGGAGCGGGCAGACTTCCAGCTGCCAGAGGTATGGCAGCGGCTGCTCGACGGCGAGGACGTGCCAGAGGGCGACGACGACACGGCGGTGGAGAAGAAGTCGATGGCGGATGCGGCACGGGGCTCGCCGTCGTCGTCGTCGTCGGCGTCGTCGGTGCGCCGCGAAGATGTTGAGAGCGGGTCAGCAGCAGCAGCAGACAGAAAAGAGGAGGAATCGCACCGGATGTCGATGGCCGACGAGGAGCCATACGCAGCGCTGCGGCAGGCGCCGACGGCACGGTCGGGGCTGCGGGCAGCAGCAGGCGGGGGGCCGGCGTCGCTGCAGCACAGCAAGTCACGCGAGGAGACGCTGCCGTTCACGGACGAGCGGCTGGAGGTGGAAGCGGCGGCAGCGCTCGCGCGGACGCGATCGGAGGCGGTGGTGCCGCGGCGGACGCGGACGCGCGACGGCAAGCAGACGGCGATCGTGGTGGACTGGTACGCCAGCGACGACGCGGCCAACCCGCAGAACTGGAGCCGGCGGCGGCGGGTGGGCGTGGCGCTGCTGATCAGCATCTACACGTTTGTGGTGTACACGTCGTCGGCCATCTACACCAACTCGGAGGCCGGCGTGATGGCCTCGTTTGGCGTCGACGCCACGCAGGCGGCGCTGGGGCTGGCGCTGTTCGTGCTGGGCTACGGCACGGGGCCGCTGCTGTTCAGCCCGCTGTCCGAGATCGCCGCCGTCGGCCGCAACCCCGTCTATGCCGTCACCATGGTGCTCTACGTCGTCGTGTCGCTGCCGACGGCCCTGGCCTACGGCAACCGCGACCACGGCCTCGCCAGCAGCGGCTCCTTTTCCGGCCTGCTGGCCCTGCGCTTCCTGCAGGGCTTCTTCGGCTCGCCCTGTCTGGCCTCGGGCGCCGCCACCCTCGGCGACATGTTCTCGCTGCTCAGCCTTCCCTATGCCCTCGTCGCCTGGGTCTCGGCCGCCTTCTGCGGCCCCGCCCTCGGGCCCCTGCTGTCCGGCTACAGCGTGCCCGCCAAGGGCTGGCGCTGGTCGCTGCTCGAGATCCTCTGGGCCGCCGCGCCCGTCTGCGTCGCCATGCTCGTCCTGCTGCCCGAGACCAGCGCCGAGAACATCCTGCTGCGCCGCACCGAGCGCCTGCGGCGCCGCACCGGCTCCGACCGCTTCCAGGCGCCCTCCGAGGCCCGCCAGCTCGCTGCCGAGGATGTCGCGGCTGCCGAGGCCGCCCGGGCTGGCCGGCCGGCCGCGCCTCCTCGCAGCCGTGCCGCCCGCAGCCGTGCCGTCCTCGTCGACGCCCTCATCAAGCCGCTCGAGATCACCATCAAGGACCCGGCCATCCTCTTCGTCCAGGTCTACTCCGCCATCATCTACGGCATCTACTACTCCTTCTTCGAGGCCTTCCCGCTCGTCTACCCCCTGCGCTACGGCATGACTGCCGGCCAGGTCGGCCTCGTCTTCCTCTGCGTCCTCGTCGCCTGCCTCCTCGGCGTTGCCATCTACTGCTCGTACCTGGCCCTGTTCCTCAACCCGCGCATCCGTGCCACCGGCCGCTTTCCCGCTCCCGAAGAACGCCTCATCCCCGCCCTCATCGCCGCCTTTGGTCCCACCATCGGCCTCTTCATCTTCGCCTGGACCTCCAACGGCGCTCCTCGCATCCCCTGGATCGCTCCCACCATCGGCATCACCCTCTACGGCGCCTCCGTCTTTGTGGTCATGCAGTGCATATTTGTCTACGTCCCCCTCAGCTACCCGCGCTATGCCGCCAGCCTGTTTGCCGGCAACGACTTCTTCCGCTCTGCCTTTGCCTTTGGCTCCATCCTCTTTGGCCGCCCGCTCTACATCAACCTCGGCATCGGCCGCGGCACCTCCCTCCTGGGCGGCCTGTCGACCATTGGGATTGCCGGCATCTGGCTGCTGTACTTTTACGGCGCCCGTCTGCGCGCCCTGAGCAAGTTTGCCACCGTGTACTGATTCTGTGAATTGATTGTTTGGCGGATGGAATAGAGTGTGGGTAAGACTTGGTAATTTGGAATTATGGCTGGAGACGAGGAAGGAGCACATGACATGAGTTTTTAGAATAATGTGGATTTTGAACGGCCTCAATGCGCCGCGGTATCTTGCTACATAGAAATGCATCGGCAGTCCTTACAATTTTTAGCCGCTGTCTGTGTAAAGCACGCTGCTGTCAAAGTCCCCTGTCCAGCCTGAAAGCAGAAACGGGGCACGGGGTATCGTCTCGGAGCACGGCCAAACCTGCCGTGCTGATTACAAACACAAACCTGCCCGCTCTCTACGACGCCTGCGACCGGCGCAGCATCTCGAAAATATCCTCGTTGCTGCCGTGGCCGTACGCCGGCGTCCGTCCGGCGCCGAGGCCGACCGGCATCCGGCTGTAGGCCTGGGACGGGGACTGGGACTGGGACGGCCGCTGCTGGCCGCCCGCAGCCGCGCCCGACCCCATGTGCAGCAGGGTCGACGCCGTCGCGGCCACCGATATGCCCGTGCTGCTGCTGCTGCTGCTGCCGTGCCGGCCACGGCCGTCTCTGGCGCCCGACGCCGCACCGCCGTACGGCGCGCTGCCGTCGCCCGCCTGCGCCCCGTACTTGGGCCAGCCCAGATGGCCCGCCGGCTGCGTGTGCTGTTGCGGCTGCGGCGGCTGGTGCTGCTGGTGCTGCTGGCGCTGCTCCTGCTGCTGGTGCTGTTGTTGTTGTTGTTGTTGCCATCTCGCCTGGCTTAGCTGCTGGTGCTGTGGCTGCGCCGGCGCCTGCTTTGGAAAGTCTTGCTTCTGCTGCCACTGCTGCTGCTTCCACTGCTGCTGCTGCTGCTGCTGCTGCTGCTGCTTCCACTGTTGCTGCTGCTGCTGCTGTTTCTGGCGGCGCTGGAACATCTGCGCGTAGTCCGCGCTGGACGTGTCCTGTCGCTGCTGTACCTCCGGCTGCGGCTGTGGCTGTGCTTGTGGCTGTGGCTGTGGCTGCGCTGTCTGGTACGGCGCCCGCTCGCTCGGAATCATCACGTGTCTTCCTGCCGCATACGCCGGGCCGACCACGCTGCTCGTCCTGGCCGCCGCCGGCGTCCACTGGTCGCCCGCCCCATCGCCGCCGCCCGGGCTGCGGCCCACAGCACCAGACGCAGCAACCGCGCCGCCGTACGCGTGGGACGGCGGATAGGCGTGGCCGGACAGCGTGGTGCCGCCGCTGGTGGTGGCCGTAGCCGTGTTGGCCGTGGTGGTGGTCGTCGGCGCAGCCGCTCCGCCGATCGTGGCCTGGCTCCCTCCATGGTGACCGTACTCGGGATAGCTGGGGCTCATGGTTAGGTCGGCCGTCCGCCTGCCCTGCTCGCTCCCGTAGCTGCCATAGGACGGCTGGGCGCCCGTCGTCTGGCTGGCGGCGCTGTCTGGCCCGCCGTAGCTGTACTGCGTGTAGCCGCTGCCATACTCCGTGTTGGCAGCGTCCGGGGTGCTGCTGGCCGCTGCTGTCGGGCCAGCCTGTTGGCTGGGCACGTAGTAGGGCATCGCCAGTGTTGGTTGGTCGGACGGCATGTTCTGGCGGTGACTGTTCTGCGGCTGCTGCTGCTGCTGCTGCTGCTGCTGCTGCTGCTGACTGTCCTGTGCATCTACTGCGTTTGCTGCCACAGGCGCTGTCGAGTAGCTGTCCTGCTGCTGAGGCGGGCCGGCAGGTGCTGCCAAAGCCTGTTCCGCAGCAGGGGCGGTCTTGCGGCCAGGTGGCTTCCTCGGGGCTTTTGCAGGGGTGTCGGCAGTTGACTGCGAGGCCGGCAGCGTGGCGTTGGCATCCGGAGAGCCCTGCAGTCCGTCCTGCGCAGCGCTATTGCGTCCTCTGCCTCGGGCCGCTTGGGGCTGGCTGCGCCGGACGTACGCCCGCTTCTTGGCTGGGACGGCCCTTTCTGCATGGCTGGCCACGTCCACTGCAGCCGGTACTGGCGTCGGCTCAACCTGGGCTTGTGTTTGTGTTTGTGTCTGCAACTGTGGCGTTGGTGGCGGCTGTGGCTGTGCTGGAGCCTGTGCTGGAACCTGTGCTGGAACCTGTGCTGGAACCTGTGCTGGAGCCTCTGCTGGAGCTTCTGCTGAAGCCTCTGCTGGAGCCTCTGCCGGCGCCTGCTGACTGGCAGTGGCCACGGGCGTTGCTTCCGGCACCGGCTGCGTGGCCGTGGCAGAGCGTCTGCGTGGCGGCACGATGGCCAGCCTCTCGGCGCCGTAGTGTGCCAGCAGCTCCAGCGACTCCTTCTGCAGGCTCGGCGGCTGGTTGGCAAACGTGCAGAACTGCTCGTGGTTCAGCGTGGCCGGGTCGACGTCGCGCTCCGTGAGCAGCTTGATTGCCGTGTGCCTCCTCTGCGACGACACCTGCGCCTCTGTGACCATCATATAGGGGGGCAGCGGCGGTAGCGGCGGGATCGACGACGGCGGCATCGGCGTCGGCGTCTCCTCGGCCACGGTCGGCTGGGAGCCCACGGCAGAAGGGACTGCAGAGGCCGGGGGCGCAGCGTTGGAGACGTCTCCCGGGCCATGATCGCGGGTCGTCTCGGGCATCGCAGCCGTGCTCTCCGGGCCGTCCGCCGGCGTTTCGTCCAGGTACTGCCGCAAAGCATTTGCCACGTCGCCGTCAGACAAGTCCGCAGGGTGGCTGTGGTCGGCGCCCGATGCTGTCGTCGTCGTCGTCGTCGTCGTCGTCGGCGGCGGCGGCGGCGTCTCGACAGCCACGACTGTCGCGCTGGCAGCGTCGTTGCTGTCGGCGCCGTTCTTGGCGTTCCCCTCCCGCGGCTTCCGTGGCCTCCTCGGCTTCTTTGGCTTTGACCCGGGCTGGCCGGCCCCGCTGCCGTCCTCTGCAACCACCACCCAGTCTCTTGGCGGGCCTGCCTCTGCTGCCGTCGCCACTGTTGCCCCCGGTAACACCTGTTCCGACGCCAGTTGCTCCGGCCCTGCCTGCTCCGGCCCGGCCTGCTCCGGCGCTTCTGCATATGCCCTTCTCGCCTTCTTCGTCTTGGGGGTGCCGTCCGTGGCGGGCTCGCCGGCGGGCTTCTGCCGCTTCTTGGCCGATCCTGGCGCTCCGTTGGCTGGGGCAATCGGCGATGGCGGGCGTGGCGGAGGGAAGAGGCTGGCCAGCTGGGCCACGGTCGCGTGGAAGTTGGTGTGCTCGTACTTGACCACGACGGAGCGGCTGAAGCGCGAAAACGTAATGGTGATGACGCCGCGGCAGTCAAACGCAGGGCGCGCTGCAGGAACATGAGGGCATCAGCACGCAGGCCGCCAGACGGCGCAAGGGCCCCTCTACCCCTCTACTCACACAGATTGACAGCGTCCCGCATGTCGCCCATGCTGGACAGCCCCACGGTGTTGCGGCACGCGTGCGCCTGCAGCCAGCACTGCATCGACCCGCGGCAGGCGCACGTCAGCGTCCAGCCCTGGCCCGCATACGTCGCCGACCGCGCCTCCCACGTGCTGCCGTCCGCCTCGCGCATGCTCATCACGATAAACGTCGCCACCGCCTGCTGCATGATCGGCTTGCCCGTCGGCTGGTTCATCACCACGTCCCGGACCGTCACCAGGCTTTGCACCGCCGCGTTGAGACCCGTGCCACCGACCGGACCGACCGCTCCGTCCCCGGCGGCCCTGTCGCCCGAAGCCGCGTCGCCCTGGACACCTCCGCTGTGCGTCGCCCCGCCGAGATCCAGCACCACGTCCGACGGGATCTCAAAGGACGCCGACACGTGTTCCGCGCGCGTCTGCGAT
Source organism: Grosmannia serpens (assembly GCA_029299595.1). Taxonomy (NCBI): domain Eukaryota; kingdom Fungi; phylum Ascomycota; class Sordariomycetes; order Ophiostomatales; family Ophiostomataceae; genus Grosmannia; species Grosmannia serpens. The sequence goes on from JANSMH010000211.1 coordinate 38,967, forward strand.
ACCTTGCCCGCAAACAGCCGCAACATCCACCCCTTCATATCGTCCGCCGACCGGCACTGGGAGACATCGCTGCTTGCCGCGCCCAGAAGCGACTCCATGACGCGTCCTGCCTGTCCCCGACGTCGGCGCCGAGAAACGCAGCCGATTCGCAGTCGGTATGCTTGCTGCACGGGATCATTTCTGACAGAGAGCCCGAGATCAACGTCGCGCAGCTTCCGGGCTGCATATGCGCTCCGTGTCTATGCGATGCGGGTTGGTTGCCAGCAGGCAGAGTGAATATGTTGTCGTCGAGCTTCTCCATCGTCACTTCCATACGGGGTAAATGCTTAGTCATCAATGATCGTTCTTCGGCGCGCCCCAACGGTCACGTGGACGACGGGGGCCTCTTTTTCGGCCGCTGCTTATTATCGTGTCGTGTCGTTCTCGTATCTTACATGCTCCATAAGATACACTTCATGCATTCCCACAATTCTTTCATTTCCGAACTGCCACTCGAACGCGATAGTGTTGTTACATCGTCCATGCAACCGGTATGCTGAAATCCCTACGAGCATGACGTTATTTTACAGGTTTTCCTCCGCCCATTGCTCAACCCGCTCGACCAAGTCTGCCTTCTTTCCCGACGTGCTGAGACCCCTGCTGCTCAGAATCTCCTTCAGTTCCACGACCGATCTCGCCGACAGCTTGCCGTTGTCAATGGCACTCCGGATGTCTTTGGACGACATGCTCTTGGTCCCGCCGCCCGCCTTTCCCTTCTCGGCTGCCGCAGATGTCGTCTTGGGCCGCTTCGACAGCGGCTTCTCCGTCGAGCCACGTCCGTCGTCGTCTTCGGCCTCGCGCTTGATTGCCCTTGTCGTTTGCAGCTTTCCTGCCTCGCTTTCTAGCATCCCTTTGATCTCGGCCAGGCTGCCGCCCACCCGCTTGTCGATGGCCTTGTATTTGGGCAGCGTGGGATCGTCGCTCTGCTCCGGCACTTCTTCGTCTAGAGCCAGCGCTTGCAGTATCTTGTAGTGCCACTGCAGTGCTGGATTCGGGTATTTGGCTGGATTGTAAGCCGTCTTGGGCAGAAACAGGTTTTCTACAACGGGTTTCATCATCTCGGTCAGGGTGGCAGGACGCGGAGGAGGTGCCCGGCTGTCGTCAAACTTGCGAATGTCCTCCGCAAAGGGCAGAGGGTACAGCCAAAGGCCAGCCGGCAGGTGCGCCGGGTTCGCCGGGCCCTTTTCGCCCTCGCCCTCGCCGTCACCATCCCCATCTGGGCCATCCGAAGGGATGACCGCCACCAACACGGGGTTGGTGTTAGTTCGTGGCACAAACCACGCAATGCCCACCTTGTCAGCCTTCTTGAGCTTCTGCCACAGGGCCGAAAAGACGCGTGTCGAGCCGACGTAGTCCTCTTCGCTGGGGTAGATGAATGTCGACCGCTTCACCGACGCCCAGGGCGGCACCAGGACGCGTGGCTTGAAGCCGATAATGCGCAGACCCTTTCCCTTCCACCCCTCGGGAAACTCCCATGCCTTCAACACCTTCAGCTCCTCTGGCGTAAAGTAGACGAATTCGCCGCCAAACTTGTATGCCTTTCTAATTTCTCCTGTCTCGACCGTTCTCGTGCTGTCGGAATCTACCTTGGTCGTCTCGCTCGTTGCGAGCTTGGCAACTTCGCCGCCCACCCAGACATAGCACGTCCGTGCTGGCTTCTGACGATTTAGCAAGATGTATCCCTTCACGGAGATGGCGAAGCCCGGAGCAATCTCGAATGTCAGGTTCGAGAAGTAGGACCTCTTTGGCGTCTGTTTCGCACTGATGTTCGATATCAGAGATGCCAGAAGCGTCAGGCCGCTGCCAGACCTAGCAGCAACGACCCGGCCTGAATTTCCCTCTTCGGACGCAGGGTCACGGTAAATGATGTCCTGCCGGATGTCGAGTTAGTACCGGGCGTACGTGACCAGATGTAGGGCCAGTGGGAGGGTCAGCGTACGTCGTAAAACTTGCTGAGGTCAAACTCTGTGTCCCCGCGACTGATCGGGAACAGTTCAATACCCACGCCCAGGTCGTACAGATCCTTGGCGCGTACCGCTGAAGCCGAGCGCGCGGCCTTGTCTCCGGGATGCGGGTCGTCGTTGTCGGTGATGATGAAAAGCCGGCGGGACCCAAAGTTGGGGGCGTTCGTGGTGAAGATCTGGTTGGCACAGAAGAGCACATTGGCCATGGCCACAGACTTGCCGGCTGGCACCGGCGTCAGCACCTCGTCCGGGTCCTCGCCCTCCTCCACCATGCTCTTCAGCGCGCGGACGTCCTCGACAGCAGGCACTTCGAGATCCATGAACAGGTAGCAGTGCGGGTAGCTGGAGGTGTGGCTGATGGATGTCATGGTGTCTGCATCTTCATCTCCGTCGCTGTCGCCGGCGCGAAACTTAGACTTTTCCGTGCCGAAAAGGAGGACTCCCATCAGATCTTTGGGCTGCGAAATGATGCGCTGCTGCATGATCTGGTAGGCGCACCGCAACGCTGCCGAGACGGCGCTGTCTCGGTCGGCCGACTTGGACTTGGTGGCCGGCGGCGGCGGGCGCTCCAGCATAGAACTGCTCACATCAATCGCAAACAGAACGGCGTCCTTTTGCGTCTTGAAGTTCTGCAATGGGAAGATGGGGCCAGAGAAGATGGGCCATCAGCGATCTCTCTCCTATGCAATCCGACTTAAACAAGGGAGGGTTCAAAAGACGTACGGTTTCATCGAACTCATCGTCAGCCTCATCCTCCTCTTCACGCTTGATTCCGTCGTCCGGGTAGGCCATCTTGATGCACTTCAAAATGCAAATTATCGATGGTGAGCTGCGTCTGAGTGGTGGTTTAACAGTGAGAGCTAGAGTGGAGACGGCCAGGCAGCGAACGCGAAGTGGTGCCTCAAAGCGCGGTACCACGTGAAGAGCAGGGGTGTGCATGCGGCGCGATATCACGTGATGTAATGATTTTTAGTATGTTTGTGATTGGTCAATTCTCTGCGAAAGAAAGAATGCGCTGGACTGCTCGGTATGTATGTATGTACCAGCTCTCCGATTAGATAACCGGAACAGGTGGCAAGAAAATCAGCCTGGAAAATCAGTTCAGATGCCGAGACAGTCCAACGAGCAGCACTGGAGTCGAGGATGGTGAGTGACGAATGGCGTTCCCTCTTCTACCCAGAAGTGCCTCCCTTTTATCGTCAGCTTCTTCTTCTGGTCTCTCTCGATGTACCCTGTCTTCTTTTAGTTAAAGTTTCAGTTTCGTCAACTCTACTGACGTAAGAAAGACACTTTACCAAACACAGAGTACAACCGTTTGCTATCGTTAAGGGCAGGTCTCCCTTCAGCGACCCAATCCTCATATCTTATCGAACCGCTCCTACATAGTCCAACACATGTACACATATACACATGCAACCATGGCCTTCAGACAACCAGTACGCCACCGGCAGCTCGGCGCGCGAGCCATCCAAACTGCGACAGCAATGACATTGACGCCTGCGCCCCGGCTAATTTGCAGAGGCCTAGCAACGGCAGCACAAGCGCCGCCAGTTACACAGAATGCGCACGGCTCAAAGGGACCGACAGCCATGGTATTCCTCAACATGGGCGGGCCTTCCACAGTTCCCGAGGTTGGCGACTTTCTCAGCCGCTTGTTTGTGCGTCCATCTTTACATCTCCCTCTCTCCAGCCGGCCGGCCGGCGGTGACTAATGGGTTTCTTTTGTAGGCCGACGGTGATCTGATCCCGCTTGGCCGGCTACAGGGCTACATCGGTCCACTGATCTCAAGGCGGCGGACGCCCAAAATCGAGAAGCAGTACGCGGCCATCGGCGGCGGCTCACCGATCCGAAAGTGGTCCGAATACCAGAGCGCGGAGATGTGCAAGATTCTCGACGTGATCTCGCCCGAGACGGCGCCGCACAAGCCGTACGTGGCGTTCCGCTACGCCAGCCCGCTGACGGAGGACACGTACCAGAAGATGCTGGACGACGGCTTCGGCGGCGGGCGCGGCGGGCGCGCGGTCGCCTTTACGCAGTACCCGCAGTACTCGTGCTCGACGACGGGGAGCAGCCTGAACGAGCTGTGGAAGTGGCGGCAGCGGATCGAGGGCAAGAAGGGCCTCGCGGGCGACAGCGCAAACGACGGCGCCGTGGCCGACGGCTCCATCGCCTGGAGCGTCATCGACCGGTGGCCGGTGCACCCGGGCCTCGTGAACGCGTTTGCAGAAAACATCGAGGCCAAGCTGGCCGAGTACCCGGAGGAGCGGCGAGACAAGGTGGTGCTGCTCTTCTCGGCGCACAGCCTGCCCATGACGGTCGTCAATCGAGGTAGGGAGCGCGGAAGAGGGCGGCAGGACGAGACACGCGAGGAGGAGCAGGCGGCTGACAAATAGCACAGGCGACCCGTATCCGGCCGAGGTGGCAGCGACGGTGTACGCGGTCAACCAGCGGCTCAAGTTCTCCAACCAGTACCGGCTGTGCTGGCAGTCGCAGGTCGGGCCGCAGCCGTGGCTGGGCCCGCAGACGCAGTCGACGGTGGAGGAGTACATTGCGCAGGGGCAGAAGGACCTGATCCTGATCCCGATCGCGTTCACGTCGGACCACATTGAGACGCTCTACGAGCTGGACGAGGAGGTGATTGGCGAGTGCGGCCACGCGGACACGGTCAAGCGGGCGGAGAGCCTCAACGGCAGCCCGACGTTTATCCGGGCGCTGGCTGACATTGCCAAGGACCACCTGCAGAGCGGCACCGCCTGCTCGCTGCAGATGGGACTGCGGTGTCCGGGCTGCAAGAGCGAGCGCTGTCTGGAGTCCAAGCGGTTCTTTGCCGCGCAGGCGACACGGGTCTAGATAAGCCGCTTTTTATTCCACAATTAATGAATCTCTATGCATGTGCATCGGGATGTGTTTCTCCTCTCGGAACGCAGCTGTTATTACGGATCGGGTCGTGAAACCGGGCTGTGCATCGCGGCGACTCAAAACAAACAGACAGATTGGTCGCTTTACGTTAATTTTAAGATTGGGTCTGAAAACCCGAGGCTCGGCCCCGTGGTATCAATATCTACACCCCGGTCCAATTTCCTTGCACACTATGCAGGCTAGTATTGCCTAATCTCCCTTCATCTCTACGCAAACGCCGGGTTGAGGGGCCAGTGATGATCCGAGGAGGTGGAGTCGGCGCGTTACTTCATCTGCATAGGCGGCTGGGCCTGGTAGCCCTGGCCGACGGGCAGAGGGTTGCGTGCAATGACCTCCTTGTCCTGCTGGACGATGGCGCAGCATGGGCACCAGAAGGTGACGCAACAGTCGGAGGTGTCGCTGCCCTTGATTCCATACAGCTTCCGCAATTCCGTCCGCTTGACCATGATATAGCTGCGACGGAGAAGGCCGAGGTTAGCTGCAGAAGCAACAACAGCAGCAAGAGAACATGTCCTACATCCAGCCACATCCAGCCACATCCCGTAAGGTACTCGAGGGCGAACAGGATCTTGCATTCAGAGTTGAGGCCGTCGGGCGCCAGACTGTTTGGATGCCGCAAGCGGTCCGAGGTTTGGCCGAAAACTGCAATGTCAGTATTTCTTGTGTCTCTTCCATGACGATGCTACACGTACGGACACAGGGCAGACAGGTGCCCATGCAGCAGGTGCTGAGCGGCGTGCAGTCAAACAGGTCGTGATTCCAGCCAGCAAAATCGCCAACCTGCATCGGCGCCGCTGCGTGGTACTGCTCTTGCTGTGGAGCCGGAGCCGCAACCGGAACCGTTGCTGGAGCCGGAGCAGGAGCCGCGGGAGCGGGAGTGGTGGTGGCCACTGGCGGGTGTCCGGAATGCAGGCTCAGCTGGGGGGGGCAAACTGGAACTGGGCCTCCAGCGAAGGGCTGTTCTGTGGTGTCAGGTCTGGGGAGTCCATCATGGGCGTTGTTTGCGGCAGGTCGTAGAGGCCAATTTTCAGGGCGATGCAGACAGCTCGCGACAATAGAAACAGGAGAGCATTTTGCGAGCAATCATGACGGGAACTGTCTCCAAATTATGTCTTACATGGCACGCAAAGAGTTCCGAGCAAGGATTCAGAGAGGCTTGAAGGATCCGATTACTATGTAACATTGGCTTGACAAGGCCAACCTGTCAGTCAGTCAGCCTCAGTTTGGGCGAAACAGACAGGTCATGTGCCATCCATCAGGCCACCGGAGTACCTGTGCTGTACAAGGCCGAAGTGCTCATACAGGGCCCCCCTGGCCATCGGGCGAGGACAGCTGTAGTGGGGCCATGGAGCAACGGGCACGACTGATTGGCGGGTCAGGCCGCTAAAATGCAGCTGGTTGGTGCAGTCATAAGGCTGAATCCAGGCGACCCGCAATGCAACTTGACGAGTCACGTCGGATTGTAGCGCGCAGGTACTCGAATTCGCCGAGTTTAGACGTCCTTCCGGAGGGCGGGGAGGGGAGACGACGGGCCAGATAAAACCTCCCAAGAGAGCCTCCGCCTGTCCAGCACAGTGTTGCAGCGGGGGCCGAGCCCGTCGTGCCGCAGCCGGCGGCTGTTGCTGGGGTCCGTTTTGGGGGAACATGGCAGGGCGTCTCATTTTTTTTAAGCTTCTATGGCTGGCGAGCAAAAGGCGCCGACGATCAGTTCCCGCGACCAGAGGTCCTGTAATTCGGTGGGCCAGGTTGGGCGACTTGTCGCCGCGGTAGAAGAGGTCGCAGTAGAGCACGGCGACGTGGCCGTCGGTGTCGGAGACGACGTCGAGGCGGCGCAC
>JANSMH010000212.1:0-45422 GCA_029299595.1 Grosmannia serpens
ACAAGGGAATAAAAAAGCAAAATACCTAGTTAAATAAAAAGACTACTTAAACGCTAAAAACATATAAAAACCTATAAAACACCTAACGCACGCTTAAAGTAAACTATAGGACTTTTACTAGCACCTACACCTATTATATTAAAATTTATACTAAAAAAAGAATTAAACGCTAATAAGGCATCCTAGTTAACCTTAAAAGGCACTAAAATAGTAGTAAGCGCAGTAGCCTTAGCTATAGTAGCAACCTTACGCTTTTAGCGCTTTAACTTATTTAGCTCCTTAAAAAACTTAAAACTACACTTAAGCATACAAGCTACCTTTTTAAACTAAAGCTTTCATTAACAACAAAGACGGATTACCTTTTACTAAGCAGCTAAGGACTCCTCCTTAGCTTAAGCCAACTCCTTATTAGCATTTTAAAAGTTTTTAATAAAACGCTTAACCTAAACGTTGCTATAACTAAAAGCGTTACAACTACCCTAGTTGTTGCAAACGCACATAGTACAACAAGAAGAATCTAAGGAAGAAACCTAATAGTTAGTGTTGCAACAAGCATAGCGTCTACACTTAAGCATCTTTATAGTATAAAAAGAAACAACTAATAACAATTAATTACGCTGTTTAGTTTTATACAAACAAGTAATACAACTATTAAACACACGGTTAAACATTGTAGAAAAGATAAAAAGGAAGGAAGAAAAAAAAACTTACTTTAAGGACAAAGTATAAAAAAAGAAAGATAATGTTATAACCTAATTTTAAAACAAGGCCTAAACAAAAACTAAGCGGTCTTAAAGGGCAAAAAGCAAGAGCAAGCGCTAGCTATACAAGCATACAAGCTACGCAAGCACACGAATTATACATGTACACAAAACAAGCGTATGTACAAATCCTTTGTACATACAACTAAGAAGGTTACGTAACAATAAAGGATAAGGAATAAAGATAAGGATTAAAGACTTAAAGCATTAATCTATTAATCTAGGATTAAAGGCTTAAAGCATTAATCCATTAAGCTAAGAAGAGATAAAGGAAGGACTTATGTATATAAGACAACAATCTTTACAAACCTAGATAGCTTTCCCTTCTACAGCTCTTTAGCAATTAATTTAAGTATTTATTTAACCATTTATCTAAATAGGCCATAGCTGCTTAATAACACACTAAAGACTTATACGCACGACACAACGAACTACGAATAGACAACTTCCATTATAGTATAGTTAATAGCCTTAACTTTTTTACTTATATAAACCCTTAACAACACTACGGTTTATTACTAAGGAATAGTAGTGTTTATTATAGTTTTATATATATAAGTTTTTTCTTTTGTCTCTTCTTAGCTTAATAGATCGATACTTAATCCCTTAATCTTAAATTGTTAGATTAATATTTAAGTCTTTAATCCTTATCTCTTATCCTTATTGTTATGTGGTTTGCTTGTTGTATAGCCTTATAACTTGTGTGTCCTCTTGGTTTGTACACTTGCTTGGCTCGTATACCCGCTTAGCTTCTACATACCTTTTTGTTTTGCCTTTATGGACCGCCTGGTCTTCGTTTAGGCCGTGTCCTTGGATTGGGTTATAACAAGTAGTCTCTTTTAACTAAGTACTCCTTTACCATCTTAAATACACTTAAAAACACTATAAAAAGGATACGTTTAAAGGAGCTTTTCTTTTTTACACTATCCTTTAGTAAAGAGCTATAAAAAGCATTAAGGTAGTAAAGTAAAGTTAAAGTTTAAATAATACCTTTTAGCTTCTGTTTATAAAGGCTAGTCATGCTTTAAACAATAAAAACACAAACCTATCCTTTTAGTGGCGCCGAATTTTAGAGCTAGAAGCAAAAGAAGCGTTAGATTTAGTTAAAAAAACAAAAGAATGTGCCGCTTAATGCCAACGAGCGGTTGTGGTAATCAAGGACGTTATTCGGGCCAGGGAGCGCATGGAAAGGCAACTACAACCTTAAAACACAGCTAGGATGGTAGCCACGGCTCCAATCGAGCGATTCATGTATAATTTCAGCCTGGTAGACGGCTAGGAGGTGCTATTGGATTCATAATTCAAATGGGAGTGCGTTGCATATTTTGTCTAAATTGGTGGGCCAAAGGGGGGTAGTCTGACTTATAAAGGATTGGAAAGTAGATTTAAGAAAATATTACCTAATCGCCTTATTTACAAAGACATTTACGGAGGGTATAAGAAAGACGATGTTCTAGACCGCTAGCTAAAGATACTTTACCTATTCCATACTATACTAAAGGGCAGACACTAAGCGAACGTAAGCTATTACTGTGTCGCACATTGTGGTGCACCTTGTTCATCATTGTCGGCGTCTTCCCAATCGCCGCCAAATCGAGGGTCGCTAGACTGACCGCCCATCTCCCAGAACGTTAGCACAATACTTATAGATGCGCATAGTTTGCGAAAAAATGACATACCTGTTCAATATCTGCATTGGCCTCGTACTCAACCTCATCTACCTCGTCTACCTCGCTGGTAGAGATGGGAGGAGTGGGAGCGGGTAGCAGCTTTTGCAGAGTCTCGAATTCGGAGTCTCCGTTGAGCCAACCGTCTTCCGGGAACGCAATTTTCACGGTGAGGTACAGATCCCCCTTTAGGTCGCCGCGCTTCATCGGCATGCCTTCCCCGGCCACTTTGATTACCTCTGTTGGTCGGAGAATTTTCCCCCGCGGATGATTGATATAAATTCCCCTGCCATCAAGATGCCGCAAAACAATCCTAGAGAAGCCAGTCAAGGCCTCCGATAAAGAAACCTTAAGCTCCGCTAATAGGTCGTTTCCGTCACGAGAGAAGATCTCATGAGGCTCCTCCACCAGGGTGAAGACAATATCGCCAGGCACTTGATCAGGAAACTGGTCCGCCTCGCCTTCAAGCACTATGCGCTCTCCCTGCATAGAGCCTCGAGGAATGTAAATCTCAAGTGCCTTGGTCTCCTCCACGGTTCTTGCGCCCTTGCACTTCTTGCAGCGATCCCTTTCTTTGTAATACATGCCAGAGCCCTGGCAATGATCACAGGGTAGCATTTCTTGCTGTATTAGCCCTGGGCCGACCTGGCGGAAGGCCTCTCGCACACCAGCGCCTTTGCAACGGTCACATTGTTGTGGCTTCACCTTGTCCTTGGCACCTGTTCCCTTACACTGCGTGCAGGTGATGCGTTTGTTCGCCGCGAATTTGACCGTTTTTCCTTTGTAAAGCTCTTCCAAAGTGACCTTGTACTGCTGCTCCTCGCTGCGTCCTTTACGTGGGCGCTTTTTGCCACCAGAACTACCAACATTCATGCCGAACATCTGAGCCAGCATGTCGTTCAGATCCACGCCTGCATCACCAGAGCCTCCGCGGGACGGGTCGAAAGCAGCCATACCATACTGATCGTAAAGTTGCCGCTTCTCTTCATCCCGCAGAATCTCGTAGGCTTGCGTAACCGCTTTAAACTTCGCTTCAGATTCCGTTCTGCGCTCTTCAGGCGCCTTGTCGGGGTGATGTTGGAGAGCAGCCTAAAGCGATGGCTGCATGTTAGCCTGCTTTCTGGACATTGAATTTTGAGCATCAATGGACAACCTTTCTGTACGCCTTTTTGATCTCGGCATCACTTGCTGACTTTCCTACGCCTAGCAATTCTGGGGGTTTTGTTAGCACATGCTTGGGATACCTTTGCGAAGGTCTTATTTATGACTTAAAGAGATAACCAGGTTCCTCTATCCGGACTGTATTTGCTTACCGTAGAGGTCCACCTCCTCAGGCTCGCCAGGTGTCTGGCTAGGACCGCCTTGGTCCATTATGTCGACACGGGTTGTAGACGACAAAGTATTGTATGAAGCAACGAGAACGGAGGGGGTATAAAGGCTTAAGTGAACAGTGATAATATGCTTAGCGGTCGGAAAGCGTTGTATGTTAAAATGCTCTTTCCAATGAACTCTGAATTTTCCTAGTTTAAACAGCCCCTCCTACTTTTTCATCTACGAGCCTCAGCCAATTCGCTACTCTCGATAAGATAAAGCCTCGTGCTTGCAAAATCCCTTATCGTAAAGCTTTCCGAAAATTGACAGAACCAAAACTGTATTTTATATTCGGCATTCAACAAATCAGATACAGCTCTAAAGCACGCGAAGAGCTCTACCATCATGGGCATTGGCTTCGCTTAGGAGAAACCTCACGCATTTTATCCACGATGAGAATATTTTTTATTTCAGGTCGGAAGACCTGCACCTCTTGCAGAGCACATGCTCTTTGCAGTGTTCGTCGTAGGAGTTATAGTTCGATGCCATTTAAAAGCCATAATACGAATGGCATATGGCCTAATCAACCTGCGAGAACCCGTTTTGCTCCATCTCCGACTGGTTACCTTCACCTCGGGTCACTTCGGACAGCGATGTACAACTACCTCTTCGCGCGTGCGACAAATGGACAATTTGTTTTGAGGTTAGAAGACACAGATCAGGTATGGCCACCTGTGCCCTAGTCCGAGTGCTTAACCAGCATTATGTGTATGATTGACCAACTATCTTCGGAACAGTCACGAATTGTCCCAGATGCGGAGGAGCGCTTGTATGATGACCTTAAATGGGCAGGCCTCTCTTGGGATGAAGGTGAGCCCTTTGTTTGTGCCTACTTTAGACACCACATCGTATCCCAACCATTTCCACCAACTGATCATCAATCAGGGCCTGATTGTGGCGGGCCGTTTGGGCCTTACAAACAGGTGCGTGGAATTTACACAAAGGACAGATTTATATCAAGATACCAGCTGTCTAATTAACGACATATACAGTCCCTACGTCTGCAGATTTATAAAGACCATGCCGATCGGCTACTACGAGAGGGGAAGGCGTTTCGCTGCTTTTGCTCGCACGACGATATGGCTTTGCACAATCGAGAATCTCTCAGAGTAGATGGCACGTTCAGCGGTTACCCAGGCTTGTGCCTGTCCATACCCCCCGATGAAGCTGCTGAAAGAGCTGCAAACGGTGAAACTCACACTATAAGGTTTAAGAGCAGGCCTACACCTATGGCAGTACGTGACTTAGTGTATGGACTTTACCGAAAGAAACTTCCTGAAGACCATTATATCATTATTAAGAGTGATGGGTTTCCGACGTACCACTTTGCCAATGTTGTGGACGACCACCTCATGGAAATCACACATGTTATAAGAGGCGCGGTACGGATGATACTTCTTTTCAGTTTAGCTCGTCTTATCAAAGCGTACGATGTTGACCATATGTTCTAGGAATGGCTCATATCCACCCCCAAGCATGTCAATCTGTATGCCGCATTTGGGTGGGAACCGCCAGAGTTTGCTCACGTTGGGCTCCTCGTGGATGCAAACCGCCAAAAGCTGAGCAAACGCAAGCTAGACATTGGAATAGACTTGTACAGAAAAACCGGCGTCCCCCCACCAGCTCTCCTCAATTTTGTTGCGCTGCTTGGCTGGAACCCGGCCACCGCACAAAGCAAGGATGTTATGGACTTGGATGAAATGGTCAAAAATGTGCGTTAATGACCAGATCGTGAATTAGGCACAACGCCTACTAATGGTACTACGCAGTTTGGTCTGAAATTCACAAAGGGCGATATTGTTGTGAACATGGGTAAACTATCCTTTTTTCACAAGAAACATATTCGCCAAGCAATCGATGCTCTACCGTCGGACTCCCTCATGGTTGACGAAATACTGGCCGATCCTATTCTGCGAAGAGCACGAGATATAGAGGTTCACAGACAGGAGTTTCAGGCAAACTCTAAACAGGGAGACTGCGAAATCGAGAGTCCGCTTGCGCTCCTAGGAAGCCCCTTTGTAAACTTACGGGAGGCAGACCGGGAGAAGGCGCTTCCACAGGTCTATTCTATTCTAAAAATATCTCGGAATGAATGCATCACAGCTACGGAGGCAGTTGATGCGAACAAGTTCCTCATATGGCGGCCGTCTGTTCAACACATTCGCAATACATTTCCTTCCTCACGGGATGATGTTGCTAATGGAGAAACCACAGAATTTGTCGCAAACCTCATGCGACTATTTATAGAAGCGATTGAGGAAATTGAGGTTCCTTGCTGGACGCACGATGAAATTCATTCAGTACTACGCGAAACTGTCGAGGTTGCGTGCCGTGCGAAACCCCAAGTTTCTATCGCTATTGTATACAGGTATCTCCGGTGGGCCCTTTTAGGTCTGGAACATGGCCCTCAGGTTACCTCTCTGGTGGAGTTTCTGGGCAAGGAGGAAACAATAAGGCGCCTTCAGGTTGCCGAGTTGGTTGCCAAGCCTGTTGTGAGCCGGGTACGGATCCACGAAGATGGCTTATGTCAAGGGCCAAACATGACACAATCTGACCATGAACAGAATGGGGAACAGCATACAGTTACGGAACAATGATATCTGTCTGCCAAATAAGTATGGCAATGTCTTCGTGGTGCATGTGCCTCACTTCGTTTTCCCGTCCACCACACGGGTGCAGCGAAATACAGTTGGAAGCCACCTCAATTTGCAGCATATATAGCTATAGTCCAACCACCTTTAATGTCCCTCATTACTGGCATTGGCCTCGGAATCTGTACAGAAAACACTGGATTTTATTTCACCAGCCTTCAAACCAGACCTCTGCGTGGCTGCTAAAATCTTGCTGTTACGTTCAACCTTTTCGGCAGCATGGTGCAGCGATTTCCCGGTCGGTCCGGTGCCGTATGACGCCGTCATTCCAGTTCCGCCTGCTTGCGCAACCCCGCGACCCGTCCGCTGCATGCTGACAGTCACTTCCTTGATTTTATGTCCGAGATCAAGCATTTGCTTGTTTCCGTAATCCCGACTTGTGAGAAGTGGGCTCTGAGAGAGTGTCTGCACCCAATACTTGTTCCAAAGGAGTTCGAGAAGGTGTGCGTCTAATGAGCTTTTGAAATGTTCGATCTCCAAACTATAGTATCGACTCGAATGAGCACCAAAGTCGCTTGCTTTGCTCAGCGGTACCACCTGGAAGCCATCAGGACTGGAAGCTGTACCATTCTCTGATGCCTTGTAGTTCTCGGGGTAAGTTCTGAAGGCACCAATCTCCACCTTTCCAGCACTTATCGTCCTGTCGGGGTCAACGACAACGGCGACAAACGGATCGTTGAAGGTTTGCTGCATCACCTGAGTGCCAACATCGATACCGCTGAGCCAACAACCATAACCGGGGTGAGAGTGATACCATCCAATGACGTTCTCCATACGCCCTTGGTCACGGCACAACTTGAGGTATTCGACAAGATATTCATTTGCCTCGTCTTGAGCGTTCACACGAGTCTCTGTTCCTTCGACGGGCAGCCGGAAAGCATCAGTCACAACCAGGGCTGTTCCGTCCACGTAGCCCTGCATCAGTCCCATGACTTCAATGGATCCTCCAGAACGTGCATGCATAGCCATTTTAACCAAAGCGATTGCACTGATTCGGACAGATCTGAAGTAGTTTGGGTCTCTAGCCCATGGCTTATCGGCATTTATGGCCTTTTGGGCATCGGCGTCATAATTGTAGAGTGCATCACGAACTGGATCCAGTCTACAGTCTAGCCCTACTATGTGTGGTAACGTCAGTGACACGCCCATCTGAGATTGTAATTATTTTCACCGGGTGTTAGCCATACCGTCGCTCCAGAGATTCGCCGAGTTATCCATTTTGGTCGAAGTTGGAATCAGATTAGGCGATATGGAATGGTTGTCTTTGTAGACCATTCATGTTAAGTCCCATCCAGGCTAGCGACTAAAAATGCGGAGACAAATACTCCTTAGACTACTATACGTATTGCTGCATACCCGAACTTCGAGTTTCGACGAGTCGGTTAATTGAATATCCGCATCCACTGAAGCCCTATGCACAGCCACAACATATTACAATAACCAAAGCCCTAATTCTATGCCCTCTCTTACCCCAGGTCGAATTTTTGTTGGTTCGACAGTAAAAATTTCATCCTCTAAATCACCACCCAGCTTCTTTCTCCCCCACGCAACCACCCAGAAATCAAACTCAGGTTGACAATTCGACGAGGTAAGCCATCTCACACCCGCATGCAATTAGAACAACAGCTTACAGTTACCTTGCGAAAAATTAGATGGTTTCCGCCAAGCAGCACGTCCCTATCGTGAAGAAGCGTATGTCTAGTCCCTTGAACTCGCGCGCAAAGGGACCGGCTGCCCAATATTTCGCTGCGACGCGTGTTTCGATACTTGAGGAATCGTGGGACTATATTAACAACTTGGAACGATAGGCACGAAGCACTTCACCCGGCACCAGAGTGACCGGTTCAAGTGCCTCGACTCGGCTTGGAGAAAGCCTAAGGGTATCGACAGCCGAGTACGACGGCGGTTCAAGGGAAACCAGGTTTTGCCATCGGTATGCTTTTGCCCAGTTCTTGTTTAGCTTTCGTCTATATACAACTAGGGGGGCGTTTTGGTGCAAGCTCGCCTTCGTGAACTTCAATATACTGACTTTTATCGGTATAGATTGGATTTGGATCGAACAAAAAGACACGCCATATGATACCATCTGGCCACAAGGCATTCCTCGTTAGCAACGTCAACGATGTCGAGATTCTCTTGATGCACAACCGGACATATGCCGCAGAGTAGGTCACCCATCCCATTTCTCGACCTCCCGAATATCGTTAACTGTGGCCAAATAGGATTGCCCACAACGTTTCCTCCAGAAAGCGGATCGACATCATTGCGAGAGCGAAGCAGCTGGGCGTCAAGGTTACAAATTCGAAGGCGAAGGTGACAGCGGAGATTTAAAGGGTTGTTGACGACGGTCTATGGTGGTGATCAGCATTTTGTACGGACTGGACTCGAAAGAGGGAAATAAAAGGGCAGGCGATAAATTAACGCCGATGGCTTTAATGGTGCACGATTTTACGAAGCTGTGTCATTTCGCCGTCCGCCAACAAGTCACCTTCAACGACATAGTGTATGACCAAAAAGGTGATGCCGTACTTAACACTGGTCTGCGATGATACGTCATGCGACATGGTCTGAAATACTCGACTATGGAAGATCATTTGAGGGGCCGAATACAAATCACATTTTCCTTCAAACCATCTCCAGTCGAAAATGCGGAGTCCCTTCATTTTACGGACACGATGTGTCTCCCACCTTTAAGCAGCATTGTTATGTATCCGTTGTGATAGCCTGCGCCGTTCACAATGTGTTCCTCTCCCTCGTCGTAGACTATAGTACCATCGACGCTGGCAGTATGAAATTCACCCGCCACAAAAGGTACTGTTACAATACCCTTTGTAGTTTCGGGTGAATCTACCAGCAGCGTAAAGCCAGCACCAACTTTCTCCCACTGAACCCAAACCCCCCCATATGGTGTCGGCACGAGAGCACTCGCCCACGTAAGATCGATAGTGTTTAGCACCGGCCTCACAATCCATTCCCGGAAGCCAGGGGCGGTGGGGGAAACGCCAATAACAAAATTTGTCAAAAGAGGCACAATACCAGTGGACCACCCATGGGCCATAGACGTGAATCCGCCCTCGTAGGGCGTACCGTTGGCGCCAATGCCCTCCCAAAAAGTCACGGTCGGATCATGGGCTGCCATCCACCCATATAGTCTTCTTAGCTCTTCCAATGCACTTTGGGCAGTTTTTGATGACGCTGTAAAACGAGCTGCAATCTCAAAGTAAGAGATGAAGGCATATACCCGGTTTGCATAGTCACTTCCTGGGTCTAGCAGGTTGTTGTCGTAGAAGGCGTTTCCATACGGCCGCGCCATTGTTCGGTTGAGATAGGATAGTATGGACTCGGCCATACTAGCATTAGAAAGGGGTCCAGAAGGGACAATACCGGAAAGGATGACTAGACTATTGCCATCCTGCGCATGGGTTGGGCATATAGTTGTGCTGGAGCATGACCCGCCATCAAAGAAAGCGCCCGTGTCGTTGTTGAAGTTGCGCTTGATGAGAGAAGGTCCAATAACAGCAGCACGGGATCGCCATCTTGAGCTGTCATCATAGTTTCCGAGAGCGTCTGCGGCGACGGCGGCTTGTGTCAGAGCATGCACATAAAGGGCATTGTAGTATGTGACCGGTCCAGTCCTGGGGATAAAGGCATAATCGCCAGTTCCACTAGGACGCTCAATCAATGACGTTTCTGAGTCCATGTGTAAGACGTAGTAACCGTCCAAAACCTTGAGGATGTTGGGGTAGTACGTCTGTAGATAGGTTATATTGCCGGTATACAAAACATGGTCCACGCTACAGACCACCCACCAAAGAGGGTAGTCGAATAGCGGCAATGTGTAGTCATTACTTTGATGTCAGAAATAGGGGAGCAGGGTTGAAAGTGTCTGGCCCAAGCCTAGATGGAAAGCACATACATGCTAGCAGGCGGAATCCAGCCATCGTCACGTTGATGTAGCGCCAAGTCTTCCAAGACGTTTCTGGCGGCTTCAGGCGCATTGTGGGAGAGATACGTCGTCAAAGCCGAAATAGCAAGATCGCCAACGTAAGGATCACGATCTCTCTTTGCCCCATCGTGTAGCACAAGCTTTTCAAACAGGGATGGACTTGACGCACCCCGGGGTTCAGTATTGTTGGCGAGGAAGACGTCTGTGCACATATCGTTTGTGTAGACGGCGTCATACCACCACTGCGTAATGTTGGCGTCGGAGCACTCGAAGTGTCCGGAAAAGGTGTCCGGCGTGCCAAGATAGCCAGAGAAGATCAGGCTGATAGAGGATATAGAAACAGAGCCGAAAGCATTCGTATAAGGTGCATCTTTAGGCAAGGCTCCCAGGCGAATTTTCACGTAGCGGAATCCATGAAGACCATCCGCACATATTTGACTGTCGTGCTCACAGCCCAGCTGATTGACCCAGGTATACGGATCCGATTTAACAGCAATCTGCAGCGGCGAAGCCTGATGTTAATGCAAACATACTCACCGCATCCGGAGGCATACACACTTGGTTCAAACAAAGGGAAGAGAGTAGGATGGCTGGTCAGTGAGGCCTACCTGATCGGTTCCTGACGTTAGCTTGGCCGCCTAGCCGGTGCTCTCGTCAGTTCAGACATCTATACAATACACAAGGGCTATGGATGATGACGCAGAAGGAGACCTACACCACCGGCATTATCGGATCTGGTAAAGTCGCTCCGGTCCGTGAGATACTGCAGCGTCTCCGAGAAGGCTAAAATGAGGCCAGGAGGGCCCTCCCCGGTGCTTTGAGATCCAGTAAAGTTGATAGACAATAGTCCAACAACATTCTGGCCAAAGTCGACAACAATTGTAGGAACGTCCTCTTCGGCTCGTAGGCGGGTGAGGATAGTAGGGCCGGCACCAGCCCCAGCCAGTCCGCCCTCGTTTGAAACGTTGCCGGCAGAATATTGAGAGAGAATGCCGGCAGGTGTTATGGTTCTACGCGAGGGCGCCCTTACATGTCTCTGCCAGGCCGAGTCGTTGGGGCTGGAATCGAGAAACTGTTGCTGATTTGACGGTGACGACGCGACGGTGGCAACGGCACACGCCAAGATAGCAAGCGACATCCAGCGGGGAGCCATGGCGGTCTTCCGGTGGTCTCGAAGAATACTGAACATCAATACTGTTGCCCAATGGCAGAAGCCTGAAGCAGGAGGACGAGTCATGGCGGGAGACTGGTAATTAAGTATAGTAGGTCATAAGCAAAGCCAGTTTTACCAGTGATGCCCGTCATAGACTAGGTCGCCTCGACTAGCCAGAGCTGCCAAGGAACACGACCGAGGGCGGAAAGACCCTGTCAACAGCCAGTCATGCCCGAGCCGGTGGCGCACAACCACAGATGACGACCGAAGGTTATCGTTACAATGGTGTGGCTTCCGTGGCTGCTGTGCTGCGCTGTCGCTGTCGCTTGAGGTTGGAAAGTGGGATGAAAGGCGTATATTTGCTGTTTACACTGACATAGAAGCGCGGCAATTTGGTTTTAGATGACTTAGGATACTATGTGTACGAGCACTCCGTACACAAGTAGAGCAAGACAAAATCAAGTTGTGGGGCAGTAAGGAGTTGTGGGGCACTACCACCGAACGACAGAGTGCCAAAGCTCGCCTGCGGTAGAACTGGCTTGTTTCTTGCATTCGTATAATACACGCCTTTAGCAAACGCAGTGAGGGCTCGCATTATGCCATCACACCCAAATCTGCCCATATCAACCTAAGCGGGAAGCCTTTTCGGCACTGGTAGAGGTAAGACATCCCGGTGTTCCAAGAAAAATGACAATCAACTAGTTGGAAGATGCCCCGGCTATTTCATGAGCCCCCGTCAATGCTTGTTCAAAAGCTATAACAAAAGCAACGCAGTCTGCGTGGGTATTGTAAAGAGGCGTGGGGGCTATACGGATCACATTGGGCTTTCTGTCGTCGACAATAACTGATTTAGCAAGAAGCGCATCCATCACAGGCTCCAAGAGACCATCCGCGAGAAGAAGGCTCAGCTGTGCTCCACGCTTGTCAGGGTGGGAGGGTGTGATCAAACGGAACTCTCGCCGTATAGCATCCGGTAGCTCATCCAGCAGCTCCTCCAAAAAGGCTGTGAGGCTGAGGGACTTCTTTCGAAGTATATCCACCCCGCCTGCTTCCTGAAACACTTCTAGAGAAGCACACAAACTCGTAATATCCAGTATGCTGGGGTTGCTTAATTGAAAGCCGGCCGCTCCAGGGACCGGACAAAAACTTGTTGCCATAGCGAAACGAGTAGCCTTGCTGTTACCCCACCACCCCGCGAGACGGTTGGTATAGGTAACAGCCGACGGACGGCCCATGACGGCCTGTGCGACTCGGGTGTGGCGGGAGTGAATAAACATGCCCCCAATTCCTCCTGGGCCGCTGTTCAGGTACTTGTAGCTACACCAGACCGCAGCATCGACATCCCAGTGGTGTAGTTGGAGTGGCACGTTGCCAACGGCGTGGGCCAAATCCCATATCACAAAGATTCCGTGCTGACGGGCGACATCTGTGATAGTGCGGATATCCAAGAGCTCGCCGGTATAGTACTGGATGCCCGGCAGGAGGAGAACAGACACGGATGAAGCATGCTCCGAGATAGCCGAGATGATATTGTCCGTCGTCTCAATACTACTTCCGGGTTGCGGTAGCTCGATAGCAACCATGGATGTCTCGGGATCGAGCCCGTGTTGGCGGATCTGGGACTCAACAGCAAACTACGCAAGAAACCCACTGGTTAATTGTCTTTGCTTCCCTCCGTCCAGCTGGCTTTCAATGAACGACACCTCTTCATCACCGACTTACATGATCGCTGGGGAAAGCTTTGCTTTCGATTAAAATCTTGTATCGTCCGCTTGCCTGGGGTCGATAAAAGGCAGACAGAAGAAGATGGAGATTGGCGGTGAGAGTTTGCATCACAGCTACCTCTGAAACGTCGCCACCCACGATGGAAGCCATCATACTAGCTGCTCGCGCGTCTGCGTCCAGCCATATTGGCAGGGGACTGTCTGGCAGTTGTTTAAAGTGGCCCTGGACGCCCTGTGATGCCCATGTGGCAAGATATTGCTGGAGCCTCTTGGAAGTGCGCTTGGGCTGAAGACCTAGAGAGTTGCCGCATAAGTAGACGCTGCTTGTGTCCGATGCTGTTGTCTCGTCGCCCTGATGATTTGTAAGAAACTCGCTGTGGATTTGCGCTTTGGTGGGGATCAAGAACTCTTGGCGGAAATGTCTAAGGTTGTCCTGTTGATCGAGGAGCAGAGCCCGCTCGCATGGTGACCGTAAAGAACCCATGGATAATGCAGGGCAGGGCTCCTTCGTGATTGAAGGAATTACACAACACTCTGAGGGGAAAAAAATAATCACGAGATTGCCCCGCGCTTCTTATGATGCTTACTCATCACATAATTACATCATTCACACCAGGCCGATTGCCCTACATAGTAAGATACCTCCGTGACACCTTTCTGCCAGGACCCACACGTCTCCTTGCCGCCTGAAAAATGCATATATCACGAGATCGCGCCATTGAGCGATTGATCCTTACATAGTTCCTGGGGAGGGGGAAGGATCGCCGATGGCTATTTCGTAATAACGCGGTACTATCCTAATATATAGTATGTAAAGGATACTCTTCACTCGCTGTCAATCGCGGGGCTTATCATCCAAGACCGATAGGAAAAGGGAGTTTTACGTATTCTATCAACAGTTACGTACCACTACCAGTTTTGGCTAGTCACGAGAGCGCTAGTTGAGATCTTTTCCAGTCTAGAACCTGCCTCCGGAGGGAAGAGGCGGTAAGAAGTTTCGTAAATCAAAGGGACAGCTGGCGGTTTGCATTGACATCGTATCGCACTCATGTCCTTTGCACAGTGTCAGATTACGGATCCAAAGAATAGGACCTCGGATAGCCGGCCTGAATATAGCACAGAAGGCTGCGATCGTATCGCACTGTACGGATACGCTCGGGACTTATCTCTACGACACACCGTACGAGACTAGGGTTAGGACGAGTATCTTACTCTGTTTGTCTGAAGGCTCGAAGGGTCTTCTGCCAGGTACCAACGGCGCTTGGATCCAACCATTAGGTGGGGCAGTGGGGCACACAGACCGCTAAGGCACCGCCTAGAGCTCCAACTTGAAGGACACCCATTTTTCAGAGAAATCAAACATGCCACGAGACAGAAAACTTGCTTAATATTCGCCGAGTTTAAACGGGAAACATGGAGGATCATGCGGGGCCAGAGCATAGTACCCGGAAAGGATGCACGCGGTCGGAGACGACTAGGGAAAAGTGAATACGAATGGCTGTTGACCCGCTCCTTCGGTTCCGGACGAACAGAACCTGTTGTGCCGCTGGTATCTTATAAAAAGCTACTTGCCAGCTGGTGGGCGTAATCTCGTATGATTCCCTGAAGGAAGGCACAGAAAGCAGTACCGAGCGGTTGAACCTTGTCTGTACATTGGCGATTTGCTTCTTATCTTCGCTTCCTTGCATTTGCCCTAGTTCCTCAGACTTTTAGGTTTGGGGCTATTGCTACCTCGACTTTCCGGTTCTTACTCATCTGAACGCATAGGGGTTGTGATTCTGCTGAGTCTCTGCTTCCCATGCCCTGCTTCACACCGTAAGGAACACGCTAGTGTGCTTCTATTTCAGGCTTAGCTAGGTGAGGCTGATTCGGAATTTCAGCCTTTGACTGCACTCAGCCCCGCCAGGCCAGTGGCTCCTTTTATATCTTTACACAAACAGCACATTTAGTGCTCGCCTTGCACACGGAGTACGATTTGTATAACACCTTCAGCTTCAAGACCCACAACTCTCAACAAGCGAGACTTCTTCATCTTCTTCCATGTTAACATCGCCACATAATGCGAAATTGACACTCTTACTACAGGTCAAGCATCCTTTCGCCCTCCCCCCCCCCCCCAATAAACCCGCATACTAGGTATGTCAAAGAAATTGTGCTCACAGCGTCACCTGGAGGATTCATCCGTCTCGTGGACGCGCCTCTGGTTCCAACAAAATCGGTACACTAACATATCCCCAAAGCAAGGAAACAATTACTGCTTCGTATATCCGAGACATCGAAAGAGTTGTCGAACGGACTGTACAGGGACACACAGAGCTCTCGAAACAATAACACCAATCTGGTGGAAATCTTGGTACGTTGTGTGGGTGCAATACACTCTTGCCATGATCACCAAACGGCCGCAAGGGGATTTATGCTTCATGTCTTATCAGAAGCACGCCGGCTTTGAGCGGTGAGCGATTGCATGTAGGACTCGCAGACAACCACGAATCAGCATCAACAAGAGAAGAGTGCAACATACCGGGTTGAGTTAACATTTTAAACATCATGGATTTGGCTAGCGTTGCAAGCGCACTCTGGCTCTCCTGCCTCTAAACAACGGGGTCAGTGATGGATTTTTCGTTCCGAAGTCGGGATTGAAAGAATCGTGACCGCCATTTTACATACATCCACGTCATGCCCACTGCAATACCTATTAAGAGTCATTCTACTTGCTCTCATAATTTTCCATCCATCCCTCTCTTCACCCCTTAGCATTTCTTGCGTATACCACGGACGTGTTTTGAATCATCACACCTCTACGAGCTTGCGTGCTGGCGCATCTACCATCGCTGGCTATATACACTGCCATCACAATGTTGGCTCTTATAACTACTGACCTCCCTTCTAGTTTCCCAGACTCCGCGGACCTATCAATACCCAACAACGACGCCATGTCTTCGTCCAGTATACGCCCTCCGGCTAACAGCCTGGTCGGCAAGCTGAGCGAGTCCGCTGAGCGACATCCTTCCCCTCAGCCTAGCCATATCAGCAGTTCCGCTTTATCTAGGTCTTACGGCAATGGCCATCGAATTCTTCGCTCTGCAACCGTGGGCTATGTCGCCCCTGAGTTCAAGGGAAAGCCGCAACAGATGAAGGAGGGTAAGTGATGGAGTTACGCTTTTCTGGTCGGGGAATGTGGCCTTGGCGCTAACACAATGCGTACTATAGTCAAGGAGGTGATCGATCGAGGCGGCTGGATCCCTGACGCTCTTGTCGACAAACAGATTGCCTGGTTCTACAACGAGCTTGGAATAGACGATGTGTATTTTCAACTGGAGCAGGTTGACGTCATTGCCAACCACATCACATCGCTCTATGCCGCCAAGGTAGCTGCGCATGCACGTGAGGACAAGCGTGAGGAGATCCGCTTGGATATGGAAGCCTACGACCATGCCATCTACATTGACACCAGCGAGCCTGGGAAAAGCGCCATTGGCGGCCCGCGGTATGAAACCAGACTGGAAACCAAGTATCTGGATGGATCCTACCTCAACAAAACGTTTCGCGTCGAGACATTCCGCTCGCCCGTCAGTCTGGGTGACTCCGCCTCGCCCAAAACATCTCTGCGATGCTACTTTGTCTACCAATGCCAGTTCGTCGACCCTACAGCTTCTCCTTCCGAGACACGCCTAGAGGTCATCAGCGACCGCATGTTTCTGGCAAAAGCAACAAAGAACACCAAGCAAATCTATCAAGAGATAATTGAACTGGCAGTAAGCAGAACCGGTCCTGTCATTGAGGTCTTTGACATAGAAGGCTCCCAAGAGAAGCGCCTAGTATTGGCCTTCCGCTCCAGAACTGCCCGTGGAATGTTCAGCGCTCTCAGTGACCTCTACCATTACTATGGTGTTACGAGCTCTCGCAAATACGTTGAACAATTTTCCAACGGCATTACGGTTATGAGCATCTACCTGCGCCCGGCTGTGAATCTTGATACTGGGTTTCCTCCATTGGAGCAGTCCATTCATCAAATCACCAAGGAGATTTCTCTGCTGTACTGCGTCCCCCACAACAAACTGCATAACCTTTTCGCGTCCGGTGAACTCAGCCTACAAGAAGCGATTTACGGCCACTGCGTCTGGGTCTTTATCCAGCATTTCCTCAATCGGCTCGGATCTGAGTATGCGTCACTGTCTGGGGCCCTGGATGAGAAAAATAACGTTCACATGGTGCTACTGTCGAAACTGAAGCGGCGTTTACGAACCGAAACCTTCACACCGGACTACATACTAGATATTGTGTCCTCATATCCGGGCCTCGTCCGAGCTCTTTATGCGTCGTTTGCCAATGTGCATCTTGCTGTCGGTGATGGGTTTGAGCGCCAATCGATCGCCCCTACACCTACCATCGAAGTTCTCTCAGACACCGGTCTAAAACAAAGAATTACGAAGGAAGTCTCGAACGAGCACGAGGAGATGGTCATGACTGCGTTTCGCGTTTTCAACAACGCCATTCTGAAGACAAACTACTTCACCCCTACGAAGGTGGCCCTGAGCTTCCGTCTCGACCCGTCCTTTTTGCCCGAGTTCGAGTACCCGCGGCGTCTCTACGGCATGTTTCTCGTTATCAGCTCTGAATCTCGTGGTTTCCACCTGCGCTTCCGTGATATCGCCCGAGGTGGTATTCGGATTGTCAAGTCCCGCAGCAAGGAGGCCTACAGGATCAATGCCCGCAATCTTTTTGATGAGAACTACGGATTGGCGAGCACCCAACAACGCAAGAACAAGGACATTCCAGAGGGCGGATCCAAAGGTGTCATCCTTCTGGACCCGAAACAACAAGACAAGGGCCGAGAGGCATTCGAGAAGTACATTGACAGCATACTGGACCTCCTCCTACCGGCCGAGACACCCGGAATAAAAAATCCAATCGTCGATTTATATGGGAAGCAAGAGATTCTGTTTATGGGCCCCGATGAGAATACCGCAGATCTGGTTGACTGGGCCACGAAGCATGCGTTCGAGCGCGGGGCACCGTTTTGGAAATCTTTCTTCACGGGGAAGTCGCCCACCCTCGGCGGGATCCCACATGACGCATACGGAATGACAACTCTTTCTGTGCGCGAGTATGTACAGGGTATTTATCGCAAGCTAAAACTTGACCCTGCCAATGTCAAGAAGATGCAGACTGGTGGTCCGGATGGAGACTTGGGCAGCAACGAAATTATTCTCAGCAATGAGAAGTACACTTCGATCATAGACGGCTCCGGTGTGCTTGTGGATCCGAATGGTCTCGACAAACAGGAACTGGTCCGCCTTGCAAAGGGCCGGGCTATGATCTCCGAGTTCGATCCGGCCAAGCTATCTGAGGACGGCTTCCGAGTGTTGTGCGATGACACGAATGTGAAGCTTCCCAACGGAGAGGTCGTTGCTAACGGTACTGCATTCCGGAACACGTACCATCTTCGGGATACAGGCCTGACCGACATTTTTGTGCCTTGTGGCGGCCGTCCGGAGTCGATCGATCTGGTCTCCGTGAACAAGGTTATCAGGGACGGCAGATCCATATTCCCATACATTGTCGAGGGGGCAAATTTGTTTATCACACAGGATGCAAAGCTTCGTTTGGAGGCTGCCGGCTGTGTTCTGATCAAAGATGCTTCGGCAAACAAGGGTGGCGTGACGTCTTCGTCTCTTGAAGTCCTTGCTTCTCTTTCCTTCGACGATGCAGGCTTCCGAAAGAGCATGTGCCACAATAACAAAGGTGAAGCCCCGGAGTTTTACAAGGCCTATGTGAAAGAGGTTCAGGACAAGATTTGCGAAAATGCTCGCCTCGAATTTGAGGCCATATGGCGTGAGCATGAGCAGACCGGTGTGCCACGCTCTGTCCTTTCGGACACGTTGTCTGTGGCCATAACGACTCTAGACGAGGAGCTGCAGAAGTCAGATTTGTGGGCAGACGAGCGCATCCGAAAGAGCGTGTTGAACGACGCGCTGCCCCGGCTTTTGCTTGATGAAATCGGCCTAGATATGATCATGAAGCGCGTGCCAGATGCCTACCTGCGGGCCATTTTCGGCAGCTTTTTGGCCAGCCGGTTTGTGTACGAGTTCGGCTCCTCTCCAAGCCAGTTCGCGTTTTTTGATTTGTGAGTTATTAAACTTCCTGGCCCTTACAGTGTGTGCTACTCCCGGGAATCTTCCACTGACTCGAAAGCAGCATGTCCAAGAGGGTGGCGCAGATCGAGTCGTAGCCTCAACCGACGTGTACTGGCTCGAGGCTCAATTGAGAACTGACTTCTAGACAAAGCAAAGTGCAGTTTCACCAGTGTATTGGGAGAGGCGACGAGCCGAAGGTACAAGCTAGAGAAGGACTGAAGACGGAGCCGTGGTTACAGTAGAAGGGGGAATAAGAGCAAGGATCTGTGGGCAGTCTGGATATCTCTAGATCTCTCATCATTCTCTGCGTGAATGATACACCCACTGTACTCTCGCCGTCCACCCAGTGTGAGGTCAAGTAGCTGTAGCGATCACCGCACTACAACAGCCGTAAAGCCTACCGGGGCCGGGTAGTGTCGTGGCTAGAGGCTGAGTGTATACGAGATGCCGTTTATATCGAAAATTATCCAGCGGCTCAGAGACACTGCCAGTGTTCTAGCGCAGCTGCGAGCAGTGACAGCCAGTGCTCTGATTGAAGGCTCACTGCCATCTTAGGATACCTACGAGCACCTGACGTGATTCGCTAATGTCGCTCTTTCGGGCGGCGTTTCCCAGACGATGCCGCTTGCCCCTCTTCAGTCTGCGATCAGTAGCCACGTTGCCACCTGTGTTGACATCGGGGACGCAGGCCATGCCGTGCGGAATGGTGAGCTTCTTTCGAGTAGTGCGACGGCCTTACCCGTGCATTCCCTCGTGGCAAGGCTTTATCAAAAAGAGGGTTTGCAGTTAGTCCCTAGTGGCTTTGGAGATTGGCGTAGACAACGCCTCGTCCATGCAAATATATAAACCTCAATGTGCACTTCAGGGGAGCAAAGCCATCGGGACCACCCCAGGCCACCCATAATGGCAACCGTGGCAGCAAGGCGGTCAAGTAAGATACCTTGCGGGTAAATGAAAAAGGGAGCGACGGTATGATGGGCAAGCCGCCCATGGAGAGGGAGACAGTGAGGATCATGACGGCAACAGTGGCCATGAACGAGTACTCGTAGCCGCCATTCCGGGACAAAGCACAGCCTGGCATGTTGTTGGACAGAGCAAGGAACATGCCGCGAATGAAAGCAGAAAACGACGTAAAGGACCCACAGAAGCCTGTGGCGAGCCCGATATACTCGTATAGCGGAATCGTCTTCTTCGTGGCCATGGAAACCGCCCTTGCGGCAGCGAGATCCATGCCGGTGCCGCTGGTCACAATGGGGCCGCTATTAGAGCCAGGCCCGTTCAGGTCGGAAGCACCATGCCACCAGGTATGCCATCGCCACGACGCTTGGCTGGCCTGTGCCGCTAACAGTGGGCACATTCGATTAGTCATCAGACCCCCTCCGAGTGCGTGGCACCACAGCTATCAGTTGATACGGCGGACCACAGCTCTTATCGCCAGCCCCTCCCACCTCTACCAGATGACCTGGGCTGCCGCCATATCGCAGGCGTGCCCGAGGCCCCCTGGCGGCATTGCTGTTCTGCTGCAGTCATCAACACACTGACCGCATCCGTCTGCCTGCCCTGATTGCCGGCCTCTTCGTTCCCATCTGCCGTCCTCGTCCTCATCCCCGTCCTCCTCTTCTTCCTCAAGATGGCTGGAGTTCCCAGCAATGTGCATGTTTCTGAACACCCGTGCCTCGCGGCAAAGCTGAGCCTGTTGCGCTCGCAGACCACCACGGCAAAGGAAGTCCAGTCTCTCGTCCACGAGATTTCCCTCTTTGTCGCCTGCGAGGCATTAGCTCACGCCCTTGCCGCAACCCCTGGCCCAAAGGTCCCTCTCCATCCCTCTGTCCAAGCTGTTTTCTCCCAGGCTGACCTGCAAGTGACAGGAATCGACCAATCTAGGCTTCGAGTACACCACTACCACGGTTCATCCTCAGAAGATATGCCTCGTCCCCATCCTGAGATCCGGCCTCGGCATGGTCGACGCGTTGCAGACGTTGCTCCCCGAACCCGTCCCCGTGCACCATCTGGGACTCTACCGTGAGCCGAGCACTCTCGAACCTGTCGAGTACTACAACAACCTGCCCAACCACATTGGCGACCAGCAGAACCAAGAGCCGGACAAGCTGGCCATCATCCTCGACCCCGTCATCGCTACGGGCGGCACTTGTGCAGCGGCCATCCAGTCGCTGCGCGAATGGGGTGTCTCCCGCATCCTCGTGCTTTCTGTAGTGGCCGCCCTTCCCGGCGTGCAGAAAGCCGCGGCGGAGTGGCCTGAGGGCGTCGAGATCTGGTCGGCCGGTATCGACAACGAGCTTACCGACAATGGAATGCTCAAGCCCGGTCTCGGTGACATTGGTGACCGGCTGTTCTTGACCATCGGGAAATGAGACCGGGCAAGAAGATGGGGACACGGAGGCAATCCAGAGGGCCTCACCGCTCGTCTAGGGACCGCTTACCGCTTGAAGATGACAGATTGTTGGCTAGCCTTGACAACCTACTTGCATTACAGCCTGCTCTTGCCGTTACCATTGCTGTTGCTGCTGCCGCTGCCTTAGGCCCCGTTCTACCCGATAGCATATTGCTCCTCGTCGAGCCGCGTGCCTTCTTTCCATGATGCCTCGACCCATGCCATACTCACTATCCGTGGCTGTCTCGTCCTCGAGCTCACCAGACGTCTGATCCCTGCTACCAGCTCGCCCCCATGCCTGGTGTCGCCTCCTGTAACGACAGCATGGGTCATGGCTGCATCCTCCAAGCTATTTGCCACCCTGCCGCCCCCATAGAGCACGCAACTCTTCAGTCGCAGCAGCGTTGCTGCCGACATTGCGCTGGGAGTTGTAAAATACACAGAGCAGCGCCTGAATATGAGGCACTTCAACTGCCCCAGGTCGTGGCCGTGTTCTTCGAGCTGGTCAATAAACTCGTCTCTGCTGAACGATGCGCCCGCGCCCGCACCGCTGATGCCTGCATGCATGCCCTCCAATATGCCCTTCAGCTCGTCGGCACCGACATCTCTCGAGAAGCTATCCCCGAATTCATCCGTCTGGCACCTGGCTCTCCTTTCTGCCGCTTCTGTGGCATGGAAGAAGTGGCCTTCTTCAAACGGCAACAGAAACCCTCCTCCACTCTGGGACAGACAGTCGAGGAGCCACTGCGGCTTCACAATGACCACATCACCCGCCTTGATGAGAGACGCCACCTTGATGACCTGTTTATCGGCCACGATGATCATCCCCGACCCCGGATCCGGCTGTTGGCGTACCCGACCGCCGTGCTCCTTAACTAGCGCTTCTAGCTGGGCCTTGCTCTTCCTCAACGGCCTTGCCGCGTCCGAGAGAACACAGAACTCTGTGCCGGCAAAAATATTGCTGCCAGACGCCAGGGCAGGCATCGCTGTCGTCGTGGCTTCGGCATCCTGACCATGCTGCCGGCCCTGCCCCACCACGACCAAGTCGAGCCTGCTCTTTTTCGTTGGACGCCGCCGTCGTCGGCTCTCGATTTGCATTTCTTTCCTTCCTCTGGCCTCTTCATCCGCTTGGTCCCGCAGCAGCCGGAACTGATCCGTGTCGAGAGCTGTGTCCCAGCTCCGGTCGAGACGCAGCCGCCGGAAGCGAGGAAACCGCAATGTCTCCCTCACGGCAAAGGAGTCTGACGGAGAAACACTGGATGCCTTTACGGACAGAACCACCGAGTCTTTGGGCCGGATCCAAACATCTGGCTTTTCCATCTGGCCGGTCTCCTCGCCAGCGAGCTCGATGTAATTGCGTGGCGGGTTGGCACTGTCCCACTCGATCCATTTGCCTTCAGTCAAGTGCCGAATCTCGGCGTAATCTTCGGCTTTGAACCCTCCGCCTACCTTGAAGAAGCTCAGGCATTTTTCCGGATCCGCACCAGAGTCTATATCGTTCTGGCTTGCGCGCAGTCCGCACAGAAAACTAGACAGCATTCCTCCTCTGCGTCCCGAGCCAAAGAAGCCACCAATTACAACGCAGTCGAGGGACTCCCCAAACTCAGTCATGTACTCCGGTTTGACCTTGATCCAGTCATCATTGCGGCTGTTGAGCCGGTACGTCGACCGCGGGTTTTTCAGCACGAGCCCCTCTGACGAGTCGGCCACGATCTGCCGAAGCATGGGCTCGATCGCACACGGGTCTGCCGTAGCCTTGTGCGGATGGACCTCCAGCCGCCGCGGAACGCCGATGACCGCCTTCTCCAGAGCCCTGTGGCGGTCCCGCAGGGTATAGCGGGTTAGCGGCTGGTCGTTGAGATACAGAATATCAAAGACACGAAACAGCGGTCGTGGTGCCATCAGGTCGTGCGGATTGCTTTGTGCTCCGATTGCCGCAGTTTTCAGCGTACCAAAAGCCACCATCTTGTCCATCTTCGGGTCCCACGTAATCATCTCGCCATCTAAGATCAGGTTACGCACCCCTTCGGCGAAGGCCAAGCCCAAGTGTTGTGTTAGTGCCGCCTTCGTGTCTCCGAAGCCCTGCCCATAGAGATCTGTGTATTCTTTGGCCTTCCGTGACCAGAAACAGAAGCGTCTACCACCGGGTAGGGTCTGGTCTTCTATCATGTGCATCTGCATGCGTTCGCCGTCGAGCTTTTCTTCAATCCAGAACTCCCTGTCACTCTCGGTAGGCCCAAGCTTCTCGACCATCTTCTGAAAGGAAGCCGGCATCTGAAATTGGGCCAGCTGTGGCTGGAAGCATTGCATCAGAGCCACGCCAGCTTCGTCCTGTTCCAAGCGCACCTGCGGGTCGCAGAGCTCCCAGCACACGCGCCGGAGGCTGGAAGATACATTGAATAGTGCCTCGCCGTCAGGATGCCAGAGATTGAGAATTGTCCGTTCGCTGGCGCCAATCCGCATCTGCTTCAAGACGATCCGAATGAGCCAGGCCAGCTCCTCTGGATTCATGTGCTGGTAAAATGTCTCAAAGATCGACAGCTGCTCAGTCTCTCCGCTGGAATCGGCAAGCTTGTCGAGCAACACATTGACTTGACCTATCCGCAAGTCGCCTACTTCAGTTCTTAGTGGCCGCTTTGCCAAGACCTCGAAGCATCGCCCTGCGAAATCCCCGGCCATGCTACCGGTCGCAGCACGGACCGGTAATTTCCAGTGCAGTAAGCTGTATCCGTCTTCGGAGTTCTTGTCAATCTTCATGAGCTTGACAAGCAGCTTTCCGATCGTGTTTTCCTTTAGGCCGTATACGCTGCGATCACGGTCTTTGTCTGGTAGGATGAGGCGCAGGGCGGGATAGAAGTCATCTCCGACCTCTGATCGCCAGCGGGACATGAAGCGCATGATGACGCCTCGACGCTGCTCATGGGGGGAGATCCGAGAGGAGCCTCGGCCATAGCCATGCTTGGCACGTGGTGGTCCGTGAGAAGCAGGCTGCGTTTTGATCTCGGCGAGGGGGTTAAAGAAACTGTGGAACAGCGCAGAGAAGGGTAGCGTCACGGAGTGGTTGTGTGGACGGTTTGGGGACCTAGAAAAGAGAGTGTCAGTGTAAATAATATTATAGACCTAATTCGGGAAAGCGAGAACCCGATGGGGGCGATGAGAACATAAGAGTAGAGGAGCATCACAGCTGCAGGGGGCCAAGTAGTGAACTGGATGCGGACTAACCTGTCATCGACGGCACCAGAGTCAGGACCAGCAATATGGCTATATTGCAATACGTCCTCTGTTCTTGCATGTTCATCTGGCGAACCGGCCTTTGCTGGATGTGTGTCTTGCATTTCCACTCAAAATCTCTGGAGGTCGACGTGACCAACATGAGGATTGAAGGACTCGAGATACTCCGTACTCGTACTCACTCTATCTAGCCATGAAGATCACGTGTGCTAAGGCTGAGGCTAGCCTGTCTGCTCCACTCTCTCTCTGTCAGCCGTCGTCAACCCGTCTTGTGTCTCACTAATATAACTGCATTAGTAAGAAGGTGTAATAAAAGTACGACGACAAATCGCCGGGTGCAATGCACCGGATATGGCAGGGGCCCACATTCTTTACTATTCGGTGACATCATTCCAAGCTCCCTCAGCTGGAGCAGTGTCTTAGTGCTGTTTGCGGAGTTGCGCCGGACTCTTGTGTCGTCATTTCGTTCCAGGCCGCCCGTCACATTTTTCGCAGATCTGCACATCCTCCCTTGATTCCCAGCTCTCCATGGCACAGATACCAAATTTCAACATGCCATTGGCTATCACAGGATGACGTATAGCATTCGGCTGGCCTGTATTGCTCGCGTATAAAGGTTTGTCTTGCTGGATCCGTAGTCGCGTCTTTCCGAGAAGAAAAATTTCCGCAGGACCGTTACCCGAACGTTGTGGAAGTAGTCACATAACACACCCGATTTACAACGCATCGATACAGTAGCCGGCGGACTACCAACATGTCGTCGCGCCAGGTCAACCGGCCGACAAACGTCAAGAAGCGGGATGAGGATATCCAGCAGAAGCTTCAGCTCTATGGTATTGCCAACGCCTTCCAGCTTGGAAAGCTGCCGTCGAATGATCAGATCGACACAACCCTAAATAGTCTCGTCTCTTCCAAAGCCCTTTCCAGCCCCTCGAGTAAGCTCTCTCCGGAAGGTCGTGCCTTGGTGGCCGATCTTCGAGAAGTTGTAAACCAAGCGAAATATCTGGTCCTTTCAAAGAATCAGGGAAACCTGCTACAGGACTTCATCTGGCAGACCAGCCACCACGATTACAAGAGCATACAACTACCGGAGTCTCCTGTCAACAAGGCGGGTGCAAAGGGCGATGGCGAACAGGCTTTACAGGGCCTTAAAACGATTGGAAATTTGATTATTACCAATGGCCAGTTTCGAAAGCTGCGTAAGTCGCAACTCATCTGTCGTATTAGTTTCTAGGGGCCAGGTCGGAAGCTGACTTGTATGGCACCGCTTAGTCAAGGATGCCTCCATTCTGTTCAGGGACATGGCCGCTGATGGTGCTGGGAAGATAACGACCAAGGTCAGGCCGGGAGAAGAAGCTTTGGCGCAAATAGATGCGCCTGCTGCGGACAACACCTGGCATGAAGCGCCAAAATTTTCCAAAGAGGACCTGAAGAGCCGTGCGCAAGCCGTCTACAAGAAGAACAAGCCTGCCGATACTCCCGGTGTCGATACTACTAACGCATCTGTGGTTGACGGCGCCCATGAGGTGGGAAAAAACAAGGCTTCCGAGTATCGCACCCGTGCCAAAGAGTACCTGAGCACCAAAATCCCCCAGGAGCGTAGGGACCAAGCCATCTGGCGCTTGAAGGTGAGTGCCTTGCTTTCACAGGATTGCGGATCTCGCGAATCCCCTGCTGACGAACCGGACAGAAAATGGTCATTGAGTGTCAACAACACCCGGATTATCAGCAAGCAATTCAAACTCTGCTGGATCTCGCCCAGAGATACCAGGGCCATGCAAAAACCGTGACGTCAGACTCCTCGTCTACTATCCAGGGTGCCAGGGCAGCAATGGCTCAGGCCGAAGCCGACCTGAAGACTCTCATTGAGCGGTTCGCGAACGGAACGTCGACCGACGGCCTCTGGGGCTCCATCCGCGCCATCTATGATTCGGCGGATAAGGACCCAGAGCTAAAGGGCTGGTTCAAGGCGGTTGACCAGTTCATTCGCCGCTGTCTCCAAGAAAATGGATACGTCCTGGAGGAGAGCTCTACCAGCGAGTGGAATAAGCTCTATGACGATGGGAAACATCTGAGGGAGAAGTATAAATCCCAGACAACTCGCATTCTCGACGAGATCAGGTTTATCGGGGACCAATTCGACAAGGACCCCCAGAACAAGGCTTTTGGAAACGCTCTCAATAGGCTATTTGCTGGCCTGGGTAACGACGAAAACGGAAAGCCCAAGTTCAAACCTCATCTTGTCAAGGACCTCACAAACGTCATCATCCCAGCTGCCCTGGAGAGTATTTCATATATCCCGATCCCGCGCATCGAATACTCCGATCCTCAGATCGATGCCGTCATCGAGAACCTCGTTTTCGAGAGTGACAATTTCATGCCCAATATGGTGCACATCTTCAACAGTAATGACATTTCCTGGGGTCGCAAGATGGCAAAGGTCGGCAAGAACAAGCACACCGTGCAAGTGAAGGTGGCGGGTATTCAGACGGATCTTCGCAACGTCAGCTACTACGTCAGGAAAAAGCAAGGATTCCCTTCCATTACGGACATTGGGATTTTCAGCGTTCTGATGGCTGGCAACGGCTTCAGCTTCCAGCTGGGCCTAAGCACGGCCGCGGCCACGGATTCGCAGCATTTCTTCAAGGTAGACAGTGTCCATGTCGATATCGACTACCTGAAGATAAAGTTGCACAAGTCACGCCACAAGATGCTGTTCAATCTCTTGAGGCCCGTGTTGATGCGCGTCCTGCGACCGACGTTACAGAAGGTTCTGGAGAAAGCCATCAAGGACAATTTCCACAAATTCGACGCGACCCTCCACCAGATTAAGAAGGAGGCCGACCGGGCTGGCAAGGCGGCGGAAGGTGATCCGGATAGCCCAACACCAAACTCCTACAGCCGATTTTTCCAGGCTGCCCAGAGGCGCTTCATCGACGACAAGCAGAAAAAGAAGAAGGCTACAGCTGCTAAGAAGTCGGACAAGACGACAAACTTTGCCTTCACCAAGGAAGACAGCATTTTCCCCAACATCCAGCTGCCTGGCGGACTCAGCTCCAAGGCGACCGAATTCAAGGAGATGGCCCGGCAAGGTGAGACATGGCATAGCCCTATCTTCGCTCTCGGATCGGCGCCCAAGAGCAAGGACATCCCTGCAGCTCCCAAGATTGCGAAGAAGACCGTCTTGGCGGGGACCGACGGAACGGGCAACAGTGCAGCCAATGGCATCAACGACATGGATCTCACCGACATCAGCCCAAATGCGACGGCGTCGACAATGGCCGGCACGGTTTCCGACGTGGCCGACACTGCTTCCACCGCGGCGTCCAAGACGGGCGGCACCGCGCTCTCGGCGACAAGACGGTTCTATCAGTGATCTGGGCAGCGGTGGCTTCTCGTTTTTTCTCGGGGAAACTGTCGGTATGGGCGCGGGCACGATGGCTGTTAAGTAAGCCGGCTGGTATGAGTTTTGTTTTGTTTGTTTTGTTCGTCCTTTTTTGTTTGTCTTTTCTTTTTGAGGGTCTCCTTTCTAAGATACCCAGGTGGTCGTGCTCTGATACGCTATTTCCTGTCCCAGTTTTGTTTTGTCTTCTTCGTTCTGCTTCCCTATTAGGGGGGTAGGATACTGTGTAAGCTCCGAGCCGAAAAACCTACGCTGGCACGCAAGCCCGCTTAGGTCTATAATTTGTAATTGTGCTACCTTCGCAGACGGATATATCAGTAGAACAAGACTATCCCATGAAAAAAAAAAAAAATTTGTTACATCGGCTTGGGCACATCATCTGGTTATACCTGTAAGCTACCGCTGGATGTGCCCTCCAGATACCTCATCTCGAGCAGCCACTTGTCATCAAAATCAATACCGCGCCGGATCTTCGTCCCAGCCTTCTTCCAGACTGCTGCCCCCAGACCGATGTCGGCAATGAAGAGTCTCCAGTCCAGAGCCGGATCGTCCAAAACGGCCGGCTCGGCCAACGAGCCGTCTTCTGCCTCTCCCGTCGACACAGCCTCCGCGAGGCCGCGTTTGGGAGCACCCATAGCTACGACATACCGTGGACGAACATAGAGACGCGTGCCGTCGATAATGCTGGCCTTTCCCGATGTAGGATCGATACCGGTAGGTACATCCACAGCTAACACGAACGCCTCGTTGCGATTGGCCCATTTGATCAGCTCGTAGACCGTCGCCTGATCTCCCGTGCGCAGTTCGTCGAAGGATATTGCCAGACCGAGAAGAGCATCGACAATCAACGCGACAGCTGGGGGCCTTGCAACGACGGCACTGCGGGGGGTGTCGATCGTCAGCGTAGGTATGGTTGCCTTTCGCAGGTATTCAAACAGCTCGCTCTTGTTGTAAATGCGACCGCCAAAGTTTCGATAGAGCCGTATCTGCTGCCGGAAATCCTCAAGCAGCTCGCGCTCTCCGCGCTCGATGCCCACAACACAGACAAGAACATTGATGCCTCTGCTTCGCAAATGACGTGCGCCTGCCACTGCTCGTATTCCCGACTTGTTATTGCCCGACAGGATAACAACTGTTGTCTGGGAGCTGCTGGTAGAAGACTGCGCGGTAGCTCCGCTGGCAGCCGCAGTCGCGCCGCCGGTGCGTATTTTGATGGCCGGGTCGGCGAGTGCAACCAGCGTTGCCTCAGCTATTCCCCGGCCGGCATTTTCCGCCATCATGTCTTCTGTCAGCCCCATTTCGTTGTGAGCAATGTTTTCCAGATTGAGCATCTGCAACGCCGAAACCGTCTCCAGGCGGCGTCTAGACGGAAGCAGATATAAGCCCCGTGTGGTTGAAGCCGGGTGAGACGCCTGGGGTTGCGGCCTCTCAGGGTAGGTAGAACGTGCGCCTGTGGGATGCGCCCGTGCTGCACCTTGTCCGGCAGTGTTGGCGCTGGCCTTCCGGGACTGCGACCGCCTTGTGTTTGATGCTTTGCTCTCGTCGCGACGAGAACTCTGCCGGCTATCAAACTCGCGTCCGCTCGACCTTCCCCCTCCACTGGCACCAACCCCAGCACCGACATCATCGGCCTCGCTATTCCAGAAGTCCTGGGAGACAGCCTGGGGCTCTCGGACGATTGACTTTGGTGTTGAAGCTGCCGCTGCGGACGGCAGATCTAGTACATTTTCCGAAAAATGCAGATTTTTGCCACTGGCCGTGCCCGGCTTCGGAAGGGGTCGGCGGTTGTGCGTGACTAGGCGGTCGGCGTCGGCAACCTCGTCTTCCTTGCGCATCTGGTCGAACAGAGTCCGCTTGTCGAATTTGGCCAGGCCGCCTTCGAAATCGAAGTCGCCCATCTCCTGCACATCGGTAACATCTTCAGAGGCCCACCCGTTGTCCTGGCTCAGCTGCTGCCGCTGTCGCCGGCCGCTCTTCTTCAACGCGTTGAATGGCTGAAATGAGGCAGTATCCTGCAGCATGGGAGTCTCCCTCCAGCCCTTACCCCTGCCTGCTTGGACTTTCTGGCCTTCCGCTGGAATACGGATGCTCTCACCCAGAGGCCCGATCTTGGCGGTGCGCGGCTGCCGTGGTCGCCTACGAGGCTTTTGCGAATCTTCTGGCTGTGCGGCGTGGAGGCTCAGCACCGCTGCATCCGATTCACCAGTAGCATCAAGGGGGCTAATGGCTACCCTAGAGTCATCTGCCTGAGACAGGCTGCTATGAGCAGCTAAAGCTTTCAATGCGGGGACCACGTTCTGGAGCGAGTCTTGGGTCGACACGCCCTGGACCGCCCGGGAGACCTGAGGAAAGCTGGCCTCAATATTCGCGGCTAGTCGAGACTTGCTGGAGGACCGGTCACGACTTCCAGGGCCCGAGTCAGGCCGTCCAGGTCCAAGCCTGAATGAGAGAATGGCTGGGTCTTCATATACCGGCGGAGTCGCTGCCTGTTGGTCGGGTGCGGGTGCGGGCGCGGGTGGCAGAGCCGGGCCTTTGCTTGCGTCAAATATTTCAACAATATTGGCTGGATTGACGACGACTTGCGGCCTCCACGAGCGACTGTCAAGAGACCAAACTATTTGACCATCAGCAGCTGGAGCCTCGAGTGCAGCCCCCATGCGTGGAACGCCAAAGACGCTTTCACCAGCTTACCGTTGCTTAGAGTTAAGCTCTGGCCGGCCTCAACTCCGGTGACGGATCCTTGAAGTCGCTCGGGTGGATCTCGCAACTCCACTACGACGATCATCCGCAAAAACTCACTCGCCATGGTTGTACAGAGTCGAGAAATAAGCCCGGAGGCAGAATCGTTGCTGGCCGGTTCGCTCGTGACGCTATAGTGCAGGGGTGGACTCTATTGTCTGTCGTATATTTATATATTTTAGTTGCGACAGAAGGGCTTATCGATTAGGACAGTGCTATAACTAGTCGTATCGCAGTAGGACGCACTGTAATGCACTGTGGTTTTCACGTGAACCGTTTCATTGACCAAAAGCCTACTATCAGCTTTGGAAAACATGAGGTGCCTTTCTCCTGTTGTACTCATGTATTGTTCTGCTGCTGGTACCCCCCACTTTTGCATTACTGCATCTTCGTTCCTCGCCTTGCAAACAGGGAGGTTGTAGGCTCCAGCTCGAGTTCAGTCTTGCGGGTGAACGCAAGAATGGACGATCCACCACCGATGCTTTTCATAGCACTTTCTGCGCTATACAGCTTACTGTAGAAAGAAACCACACGAGGATGAGCCATGACTTTGTGCTTCTCAAACCTCAGCACTTGTAGTCCGTCCTTTGACGTGGCGCGGCTCAGAGCCACATATGCTTGTCCCTTTTCAAAAACACGGCCGAGATCCACCTTGACGCGCTCCAGTGTCTGGCCTTGGGCTTTGTGAATAGAAAGGGCCCACGCCAAGATGAGCGGTAGTTGACGGCGTGAAGCTTGAACCTCTCCCGTGGGTAGCTCTACCTTCCATTCCTCTTCGCGAACGAGTATACCGCGTTGCGATCCGTCTACGGCATGGAATCGAACGTAAGGATACGTCGTAGAGCTGGGTCCGTCGTCTCGGCCATTTAGATACTGATTGAGCAGAGCGGCTCTTTTCTTCATGGCAGGGTCCAATAGCAGTTCGAGGTCATTGTCGACTTGCTCAAACTCGCTTTCTGTCATGAACTTAACCACCGTCCCAACTGAGCCATTAACCAGTGTCTCATCTATGTTTTTGATGAGCATCACCTGTGCACCCTCTCGGAGTACCAGTAATTTTGGCGCCATAAGGTTTTGCAACAGCTTTTCTCGCTTATCGGGTTCACCCGTGTCGAGCGCATCAAATCGGCGCGGTTTTCCCTGCAAGGCACGGAGACGTCTCTCGTTTGAACTGTCCACTTCGGTTCTCGTTGGGAATCTTGAGGAATAGGGTTAGCGACTTCTGCTCCCCAGTCCGGGGGTACGCAGTATGAGGGCAACGTACAATTCTGTGACCTCAAGTTCGTCGTCGAATTTGATGGGCCTGGATAATGACTTGAATATCTGGACAGTTTTGTCACTGATCTGTCCAAGCCGCATTTCATTCAGCATGTTCGCGAATTCTGAGGAATGGGTTTCCTTGTCAGCCAATCTTTGAAGCACACTTACATCAAGTTGGTTTTGTAACGTACCTGGGTCCTTTTGCCGGAAGACCTCGTTGAGGCCAATCGTGTGATCAATTGATGTGTTCCATGTCGCTGCCTCAAAGGCAAATTTGACATCCCGCTTATCGCGATCTGGAACAGGTGGTAACTGAAAAAAATCGCCGGTAAGAACAAGTTGAATGCCACCCCATGGCCGGCCGTCACTTCGAATGGTGCGGCCGATATTCGATAGCTTGTCGAACAGGTCGCCATCCACCATGGATATCTCGTCAATGACGAGGGTCTTAGTTTTGAGCCACCTTGATTTAGCTTTCGGGTTGCGGC
This sequence comes from Grosmannia serpens, assembly GCA_029299595.1. Taxonomy (NCBI): domain Eukaryota; kingdom Fungi; phylum Ascomycota; class Sordariomycetes; order Ophiostomatales; family Ophiostomataceae; genus Grosmannia; species Grosmannia serpens. The sequence goes on from JANSMH010000212.1 coordinate 32,924, forward strand.
GGATCTTCCTCACAAGACTTTGCACGTCTTCTTTGCCCAGTCCAATTCCAGCAAAGCTATGTAGTGTCATGCCTCCAATATTGCACGCGGCCAGGCCGGTTGAAGCTGTGACTCCTAGCCTTTCCGGGTCTTTTACATATTTCTTCCGCAAGTCGCGAATGATCGCTCTCATAAGAACCGATTTTCCCGTTCCAGCCGGGCCAGTGAAAAAAACACTTGCATTCTTGATGCACACTAAATTCTTGACATGCTGCTGCTCAGTGCTCAGGCTGATCGATGTTGGCGTGGTGGGCTTGCGAAGCGACATGGTTGTCCCACCTGGAGGGCCGAGAGGACCATCACCGTGACCACCCGGGCCGGTGTCTCCAGGTACTGTTTTTTTTTGGCTGTCCTTGAGATGTTTCTTTTGGGCTTTCACAGCACTTGCAGTGGCATCCCACAACAAGACGCTTGGCGTTTTGGTAGCATGAGTGGTGGTTTCATGAGCTCCCTCAACTTCGTCGAAAGTAGTTTGGTTGTCCTCGATCTTGGACCAGTGCTTGGGCATGGTCCGTTTCTTGGCGGTTGGTAATGGGAAAGAAGGAGCAGGGTCATTCGGCGCGCCACGTTTTGGTGGCGGTGCAGCCGCACCGGCTGACCGCGAGAGGGGCGGTAGGTGGTGGGACGGAGATGAGGGCGGCCAGCTGAGGCTGGAGTGCATATTGATATGCTGGCTTCTGGCTGTGCTCTCCACATGCTTCTCCGTGCTGTTCAATGGCTGAGGGGTGGGGAGAGCGCGTGGAGACTTGAAATCGAGACCAAGGTTTTCATCGTCGGTGAAGTCATCTGGGTCGATACCGTAGGCGAGCAAATCAATCTCTTCAGCCTGCTGTATCTTGGCATTTCCCACTTGCGGCCGGTCGGGATCAGGCAGATTGTCCAAGAAAGAGTCGGGCGTGTTGCAGAGAGTCACCACGCTGCTGCTACCCTTGGCACAGGGCAGGCTGTTGGCGGTGGAAATATTCGGAGAGCGGGCATTCAGAGCATTTGCCGAAGTCCCTGGATGGAATCCTATAGAACTAGAGGACGCAAATCGCCGGAAAGACGACGCGGACGTGCTCCTTGAGGCCCCCGCCGTGATCTTGGGTGACGTCTTGCAATAGTCGGTGATGATTCCATCGCGGGAGCTGCTAGATGGAAGCAAGGCTTGCTCGATCTTTGTCTTCTGCACCGGTCGAGTTGCAGATGCTGCGGCGGGGTTTTGGGCCGCATAATTCTTGTTTGCCCTGCCCAGCATTGACTCTGTCAAACAAGGCTGCCGGTTGTCTCGCCGAATGTCTACTCGGTTGAAGTTGGCCGTAATGGGAGGGACCAACCGCTTTGTTGTAGCTTCTGCAATTCGAAGCGACAGGGCCCTGCGCACACCTTTTGTCATGCAGACGGTGAAACGGGAGGCAGATCTTGGTATTTATTGTGTTGTGTAGGCCGTTTGTTGCTGTCTTTGCGTGAATATGCAAGAAGGCGCCTCGGCGCGTCGCGCCTTTTCGTGTGCAGTGGTCACGTGCACCGTGTCTATAGGCACGTGCACTTACATAGATCTTCTCCGATCGTTATCTTGCCCAAAATCTATGCCATCACATGACCAAAATCGTGACGTTTCTGACTAATTTTGGGGGGTTTGTTTACATACACCGCGCGTGCGCCGCCCCTGTTTTTTTTTCTCCATACGCTTTACACAGTGCTTTCGCTTTACGACGTCTAACTGTTCGCTAATATGGACCAAAGTAAGTCTATTTTACTCCTAGGAATTCATTCTTATGTTATACAAGGACTAGTATGGAGACTGACTTGGCGCACAGAGACCGGCATAGAACTTAGCCAATCACAGGTCTTATTTTACTTAGTAATAAATTTGTAGTCATGTGACCGCAAAAACATTTGGGCAAAAGATTAGGGGACGTTCCTACTCCGTACGAGTATTCCGCACGAGTACTCGTATTATTAACTGATAATTTGCCTCAGCACGACCTACTGAACCAAAGCCTCCACCATAACCTCACCGCACATGTCCCACAACTCCGAATTGCACGATTCATCCTGCGGGCCAGCTGCCTGGTCATATGTGTACTCCGTACTCGTTGTACTCCGTACGGAGTACCCAATGCGTTTTCGTAGCCCGGTCTCGGTGAGAGAGGTGGGCATGCATTTTTTCTTAGCTTGCATTTAATGATGCGGTACCGGCCCACCCAGCTGTATTTTGCAGAGAATTACAATGGCATCAATGTTCGTACGCGTGGATACGAAGCAGTGCCAAGACTCCAAAATTGGGCTTATGCACGAGCGAGCATCAGCGTCGTTTTGTCTCTCTTAAGGGGGGTCCCAGTTGACGGATCTAACTTGTATTATGAGTTGATGTTGGCATGGCGAAGGGGCCATCTGCCAGAAAATGCTGCAGGTTGACCGGTGAGAGAGTGTGTGCGTCCACCCCATCTGACAATATGTATCTCACCTCAGGATCCGCACATCCACGAACAGATTCCTCTTCTCATCAGACGCATCCGGAGGGCTGACGTGCAAAGACCCTGACCGTGTTTGGAACATTCTGGCTTACGACTAAATGTGCTATGATACGTATTTTATTGTGACTCGTGGTTGCATTTGCAGGGGATAGCTGCTTGGCAGTTGCTCGGCGTCGGCTTTCGAAGTCTTGGCCAGCAGTATATTTGTTCGCACCCAAGATGTGCCTGTAAGCAGGCATATCTGTAGTTTGTCTTTGTGTACAGGACTTACTCTCCAAGTGGTAGCACGAATACTTAGATCTTACAAAGGCATAGCTACTCTATCACGCATGACTAGATAAATAAGGCTGGCCAGGCCATCGTGTGGAGTGGTGCGTGTCCCAGATATCTTACTATTACCCGTATTATCAAGTTCCCACATTGCGATGGTGGCAAGTTCATATCGCGCTAAGCACCCTGCAGAGACCATTATGTAAGGCCCTGCCTCGGGAACTCTGGCACTAGCCAAGCTGATAAAAAAAACAAACCGCGTATATGAAGATACCACAATACTCTATAGCTATTATCTTGCTATCTCTACCAACATGCAATATATTCGCCTCCTGTTTATTTCCTTTCTCGTTCCTTCCTCCACTTCCCATTGTTGGGTTCAAATAAACCAAACCGCGCCTTCCTCTATCTTGCATTGGCTATAGTGCCCCCCCGGCCAACTTTGACTCTCCGGCGTCTTTCTTCTTCCCACGGTCTCCGGCTTCCCGGCCCCCGGTCTCCACCATTCCGCCTGCCACAGACGCGTTACTGAATGCATCAATCGTGCCAAATACGCGGCACCGAATCGATTGATTGGGGCGCTGACTGCCAAACTCGCGATCCGATTGTCGATCTCATTGTCCGGCCTCGCCAGTTTAGTTCACCTACCACGGCTGAAGGCCTCATTCACCTTCTCTGTTGCTTCGGCTTCTTTGGAACAGTTGTCCTCTCCCGCCTAACAACGATATCTCGCTTGCCCGGTGCTCTTTGATTCTACCGGTGTAGACGCCCTTTTGTGGTTCACCTACACATCATTCTCCCTACACGGCACAGCGTGTGCCATATCTTCATCATGGCGTGGGAGCACCTTTCTATCACCAGACCTCACCTGGTTTACATCATTCTAGGAGGATTTACCTCTCTCTTCATGCTCTGCTCCTCCATCATCAAGGAGCGCATGTACATCGGTGAAGCTACTGTCGCAACGATATGCGGCCTTATCTTCGGTCCTCATGCCGCTAACCTCATTAATCCGCAATCCTGGGGCAGTGTCGATATTGTTACTATCGAATTTTCGCGCATAGTTCTCGTCGTCCAATGCTTCGCTGTCGGCGTTGAGCTGCCAAAGTTCTATATGGAACGCCATTGGAAGTCCGTTGTCTTCCTGCTCCTCCCTGTCATGACGTTTGGCTGGCTTGTGACCTCCCTTTTCGTTTGGTGGATGATTCCACCACTCAATTGGCTCGAGAGCCTTGTTATTGCCGCCTGTGTCACTGCCACCGACCCCGTCCTCGCCTCGTCTGTTGTCGGAAAGGGCAAGTTTGCCAAGAGAGTTCCTAAGCATCTGCGAGATCTTCTCTCTGCCGAGTCTGGCTGCAATGATGGCATGGCTTTTCCCTTTATCTATCTTTCTCTCTATCTCATCCAGGACAAACAAAGCGCCAAGGAAGTCAGTTTCCACTGGATTGTCTATACCATCCTCTACGAATGCATTTTTGGTGCGGTGTATGGCTTTATGATAGGCTACATTGCTCGCCATGGAATCAAGTTCGCCGAACGCCACGATCTAATTGATCGCGAGAGTTTTCTCGTTTTCTACTTTGTCCTTGCTCTGTTTTGCGCCGGTTCCGGCAGCATCCTCGGAGTGGACGATCTTCTCGTTGGGTTTTCTGCTGGTGTCGGCTTCTCCAACGACGGCTGGTTCGGCCATAAAACCGAGGAATCGCATGTTTCGAACGTCATTGACCTACTGCTCAATCTGACTTATTTTGTGTACCTAGGCACCATCATACCCTGGGAGATGTTCAATGACACCGAAATCGGCCTTTCTGCCTGGCGCCTAACCATCATTGCCATCTTTGTCATTCTCTTCCGTCGCATCCCCATCATGATGCTGCTCAAGCCGCTGATACCTGACATCAAAACCTGGCGGGAGGCCTTATTCGCCGGCCATTTTGGTCCTATCGGTGTCGGGGCTATTTTTGTTGCTATCATGGCCAGGGCAGAACTGGAATCCGACAAGCCCGTTCCTCTATCCGAGTTGCCTTCCCCAGATGCAGAGCATTACACACTTTTGATTTTGGTCTGGCCTATAGTGTCGTTCCTAGTCGTTGCATCGATAATCGTCCATGGCTCATCCGTGGCTGTCTTTACCCTCGGCAAGCGAATCAATACTCTCACAATCACCATGTCCTACACCGCCGCCCCAGAAGATGGGCCCTCTTGGATGAACCGCCTGCCGCGAATCTCATCACAGTCTCGGTCTCAGGCTCGGACCATGTCTGATACTGACTTCGATGAGCTCAAACCCGAGGTCCCTCTGGGTGCTTTGCTGCCTGTTGCCATGCCAGGCCAGTTCCTGCGTCGCTTAAAAGAGGAAGACGTTTCAAGTAGACAGGGAAGTCGAGCGTCTTCCCTTGTCAGCCGGCGTCGGAGAAAGATGTGGGACGATGGAATTGGACCCGGAGGCCCCATCAGCACGTCCGCCATCTACCCCGATTGGCGCATCCAGGGCCACCAGCCAGCAGTAGTTTCACAAGGCGACCTTGCTTCGGATCAGAACATTCCACCTGACAGGCGTGAGGAGGCTCCTTTGAATGCTGGATACACAGCTCCCATAGGTCCGGACGCTGCCACCCAAGACGGTAGCGCTCTTGAGCAAGCTGAGAGTCTTGGACGGAGGCACTTGTCTGATGCGGAAAGCTCCGCGTCACCAACAACTCGCCATAAAGTTGAGGTTTATGATGAGGGTGACAACATTATCGTGGAGGATGATCAGGGCGATGTCATAGCCGTGGAATCCACTTCTGCTGGACATGGCAACCAGGAACAAGGTGGCAGCATTGACCTGGAGAAGTTGAAAGAGAAGCTGAAGTCGCATACGTCGAAACCCGACACCTTAACGGACACAGGTACCTCTGGCTGGACGTATGACTCCATCAAGAAACGACTTGGCAACTGGAAAAACGAAGAGATGGGGAAGCGCAAAGAGAAGCAGAAAGAGCCACGGAAACACGAGCCTGCCAGGGCCTATCAATTTGGAAATACCGTGAGCTGTTCCCCACAACGCCCTCCTGGGCGCATCTATATCTTCCACCACATACATTAGATGTTTACTGATGCTGACTACTCGCAGATCATTGTTGAGGATGAGGATGGTGAAGTTGTCAAGAAATACGAGCTGCCTCCACAAAAGAACGAGAAGGACTCCAATACTGCTGTGAGCCAGAGCCTGAAGTATATGGGCATGGGCAGCTTGATCAAGGCCAATGAAAGAACAAAGGAGCACGATGGGGATGACAATGCCGAGGGCGATGACCCTGCTGCTCTGACACGAGTGGCAAGCCGGCCAGCAGGCATGTCTGGTTGGATTGGCTTTGCCCGAGCAACGCCTGGTGAATCGTCGTCTCAGAGGCAAAGAAAGAAGAGTGTGGCTGCGGAGCAGGAGGAGGAAGACGATCGGCACATTCGATTTACCATCGGCGGGGTTGGCAAGCGCATGACAAAGGATGGATTTATCAACGAGATGCAGAAGCTGGACCAAAACACCAGACAAGAGGTCGTCGATAGGTCGAGCGCGTCGCACACTGTCAAGACGTTGGCGAAGCAGAATCCTTCGCCTTTGACTTCCGGCGTGTCCGGCCGACAAGAGAACGACAAGGTGGCTTCGGCAACGGACGCAGCGACAACAAAAGTAAGGGGTCACGGCGGGGGACACATAGACAGAGACTCGGGCAGCGATGCCGGATCCAGCCACCGCTCATCTAGTTCTCAGCTCGAGATATCCATCGTGCCTAGGCGTGGACGGAAGGCGAGTCCTAGCGCTCGTGTCGAAGCTAGTTCGTCGGTTCATGACGTGCCAGAATCGGCAGTGGAAAGACGCCGCCGTTTAGCTGTTTTGCGGGGCGTCAATGATGCCAGTGAGGGCGACAAGGACGACGACTACAGGGAAACGCCAGCCGAAAGGCGCCGCCGAGAAGCTGCCCTTGGAATGTCCAACCAGCCGGGCGACGATAGTGATGACGACGATACTCCCAGAGTGCCCCCCGCTCGTCGCGGTATTCGCTTTGCCGACACGCCAGAAAGGCGGCAGGGCTGAGGTTGCAGGGGGGATGGACGATTTACAGCAAGATATCTTTTTGGACGGGGTCCTGTCCTGATGAAATATGCGGTCTTTAGATGATAATGATAATAGAACAGAGCTCAGAGCTCAATACTGTTTGCTGCCTACAAAAACACGTCAAAGTACTGCGATTTCTGGTTGATAGTGATATAAGCACTCTGTACGACTATGGTGCACCGATGTCACGTGGCCTCACAGAAGTTTTTTTTTTTTGCTCTTTTTACGATAACTGGGGGTGCGGCCGGATTTTGAATCCTTCTCATCAATGCTCACCGCAAATACCAGGCCGAGGGAACAGTTTTCGCGCAAGATAACGACCGCACCCAAACCACGCCACCGGTTTATAAACGAGTCAAGATGGTCCAATTAGTGGAAGTGGAGGATGAGCATTTCCAGCAGCAGCAGCCAGGGCCGGAGGAGGAGGACGATTTCACAGATACGGGTATGTTGCGTGTGTTTCATTACACCGGAGCAGTTGTTTCTGCTTGTCTTCTGTCGCCCAAAAGACTATTAACACATGGCGTCTGGACAGACTCGGAAATCTCGACAGATTCGGATTTCGACCCGAGCCGCGAGACCTTCACAGATCGGCTTCTCGCCTTACGTGATATTGTCCCCCCCACCACACGAGGCTGGTTCTACGGCAAATACCAGTTTGGAAACCACATCGTCCGGACAAGCGTCACCTTCCTTGGCCGCGCGGCTTGGACCATCTCCGTGAGCGCTCTGCTCGTCGGCATTCCCTTCGCTCTGTCCTGGGCCGAGGAGCAAAACATTGTTGCCATGGAGCAGGAACAGCGCATGCGGGAAATGGGAAGCGAACTGCTGACGGCAGGCTCTGGCGAGAAGCGGGAGGGTGACACCGCAGCCCAAGTGGGCGCCGCATTGGGTGGCACGGGGGCAAGGCCGGCGCTGTAGACGAGCGGCACAACGCTTAGAAGGCAACCGGGAAACCGAAGAGAAGCAGTACGAGCGGACGAAGAGAAACGATGATGAGGCGCAGAGGGAGACGGGCGTGGACAGGAGCGAGCACGCCGAGAAAGCCGTGAAGGACAATACTCAGGAAGCTTTTGGTCCTGCTCCACGTGCCGCTCTGAAAACGGGATGTTGAACTGGCTGGCTTCTTATACGTGGTCTCTCCGGCCCTCTCAAGCCCAGCTTCCACACAACTCTTTCCTAGCCAATGTACAGCGGGCGGCCGGCACCTTTATAAGCAGCATTGTACAATTCTGAGAGATGGTGGCGGATGCCACGTTGGATGCCACGGCCGTTGGCACGGATGACAAAGCTCGACTTCCTGCAACAGGATCGGGCTTCTTTTTTTGCTCTCTTCTCATGCTTTTGGATTTTGGCGCACATGTATGTATGTATTGTGTATATAGGGGGACCATGGTAGCAGGCATTACCAGCCTTCAATGGACATCTCGCACCCAAGAGCACGGCAATGAGAGCGACCAGTGCTCGCCTACTCTCCTCCCCCAAACACCCCACCCTCCACCATCCGCCCTCCGCCTATCATTGAGAGGCAAGCGATATGAATAACCGGCATAAGACACATTCCCGCATCGGCTGTAGAGCTGCTGTTATATGCTGTTTGTGCATGTGTTCAGGAGCCTGGCGAGTCGATGTCCAAAATAAGGAGATGAAGCAGGACAATAAGCACTTGCAAGAGATCGAGATCGAGAGAGAGAGAGAGAGAGAGAGGAGAAGCGATGATGGAGGGCACTTGAAAGCAGAGTCTGCTCCTTGGCCAGGCCGAGACTCGATGTCGGCGAATGAGTGAGGTCCGGCCCCGGAGTGCCGGTTCGTGCCGACAACCTGGCGTTTGATATCCGTCCTATGGCGACAACCCTGGCGTCTAGTGGGCTGCGCCGGGAGGAGGCGCTTCGAGGTCCACTGCCTGCACTATGGCGCGGTGCCTCGAGCTATCCGTGACTAAGTTGCCGAAATACTTCAGAGCAACCTCGCTCTCGCCGCGGGTCTTGAGCGTTTCGCTCTTGCGGTTGCCGAGCTGCTCTACAGACCGGTTCAGCCCGTCGCGGATGGCGTCGGCTGGGAAGCGTAGCACCTTGCGGACGGTGCCCGCGATGCGGTTTGAGTTGTTGTGGACATAGTCGAGAGCGTCCAGGCGCGACGATATTTTGTGTGAGAGGCGATGGGGTAGCGACTGTGGAATCTGCACCAGAACGTAGCCGGCCGCGGCGACAACAGCAAGAGCAAGGGCCGGCAGCAATAGGCGGCGCGTATGGCCACTGCCCACGAGCTTCACGGCTGAGAAGGCATGATCCATCCATCCGTGAGCGCCAATCATCCGGCCGCCGAGGGCCGTGGCGACCGTCAGGGCCATTCCGGTGCCAGCCATTTTCTCCTGGCGCTGGAGCAGCGTGGAAAGGTCGACAAAGTCCCACAGCTCGGTCGGGATGTCGATCTGTCGCGCAAGCTCGTCTCTGCGTCGGCGGAACATGAACTCGGGCCGGAAGTTTAGCTCCGCATATTCGTTGCCCAGATGCATGATGCCGAGCTGCTTGAGAGAATTCACGCCGCCCGCCGTCTTGAAGCGGGCACTCTCCTCGCACTCGGCCACGGAGGCTGAGATCCGCGACAGCATCTCCTGCTTGACTTGCTCGGCGTATCGGAAAGCCGACAGGATGCCTGGGTACGGCACGCCGAGGTTCTCGTCCCCGGCATGGGCGATCGAAAAGCCGATCGCTGCGCGGCTCTGGTCGTAGACATCCGTGCACGTCTGCTCGATGATGTGCTCGGTTTCCGTTGCTATCTCGGCCTTGGCCTTTTTGTTGGACTCGAGCATCGGCTCGATCTCCCGCAGCTCGTCCTCGACGCGGGAGATCTCGGCCTGAGCAACCTCGGCGTTCACGGTAGCCAGAGCGTTGACGTCGTTCAGGATATTGAGAAGATAGTTTTTCGCCGGCGCAAGCTTTGACCGTGCTCTCTTCTCCAGGACAAAGCGGCGGAGCGACTGTTCCATGTTTTCAAAGTCACGCAGCTTTTCCTTGCCCTTGCCCTTGCCCGTCGGGTCGCCGTCAGGGTCGCCTCCCCCGCCGCCCGACGAGCTGCCGCTGCCTCCCGGGCCTCCCGGGCCACCCGGGGGGCCGGGCGGTATAGGAATGGCGTTGCTTGACACGAAGTGCACCAGCTCGGAAGCCTCCTTGTGCGTCTGGGGGCTGAGATTGGACACCTGGTCCAAGATCATCTTCTGGCATCTTCCTCTGTCCCGGATGACGTCAAAGCCGTTCACGACAAAGAAAAAGTAGGCCTTCTCCGCTGCGGCCGCCCGGATAAACTCGGTGGCGGTCAGCGTGAAGTGGTTTGCTGCGGAGACGACAAACACCACCACATCAATCTCCTCCTGCCGTGCAAACACGGCAGTCGTCTTTGTCGTGTCCGAGTTTAGGCCGGGGGCGTCGATCAGAGCAATGTCGACGATCCCGTTGTTCAGCAGCGACTCATCGATGGTGCGGACGTCCTTCAGATACACCTTGCATTGCATGTAGGTGGAGTTGTCGGTGACAATCCTTTCTAGCTCTTGCAGCGAAAAGACGTCGTATGTGGACTCGTCGTTGCGGTTGTACACAGCCTGCATGTGGACAGCATGGACCTCTTCGACGCCGCTGTTGGCGCCGGCATCCAAGACCTCGCAGAAGATGCTCGTACAGGGCTGCTGGTCCTCGGGTAAAATCTTCCGCCGCAGGAGGGCGTTGCAAAAGGTAGACTTGCCAGCGTTCAAATCACCCGTGACAAGCACCTTGCTAGAGGTGTCCTCGATGCGCTCTCGGAGGGCCAGTAGGTGCTTGATGCTGGACCTGATTTTCTCGTCCAGCAACGAGGCGATGGAGCCCTTCTCCAAGGAGTGAACCAGCTCCGCCTGGTGCAGCCCGCCAAGCTGAAGGTCGAGCTTGAGAACGGAGAACTCCTGTGCGATCTGCGGAGTCACCAGCCGGGGCTCGGTGGTGGAGACGCGGCTTTCAGCAGCCTTGCTGGACTCTGCGTCGGCGGGATCGTCCAGGACCGTTGCAGACCGACGCAGCTGAGGCTCTCGGGTCTGCCGGCCACCGGCGGACGACGAGTCAATAAAGTCAGCAGCGGTGGAGTGGGCGCGCTGGAACCCCGGACGGGCCGGAGGCGGCGTGTGCGGTGCCGCATCGGAGGAGGCAGTGGCGTCCAGCTTCTGCACAGTTGGGTAGTGCGCCGGCCAGGACGTGTTTATTGTCTGGAGTCCCTTCAACAGCTCCACGGCCTGGCCGATAGACCTGCCGAGAGTGACGCGGTGCTGGTTGTACCATAGCTGGTGGATGGCGCCGGCCTGCAGTCTGCGGTCGGCTTCGGGGGCGGCGCCATTGGAGGAGGAGGACGAGACTGTGGGATGCAGCCGGTCGTCCTCGCGGGAGGCCGAGTCCCAAGCCAGGGACGGCGGCATCACCGACTGGACACCGTCGCTGCCGAAGCTGCCGGTGGAACTGCCGCCGTAGCCGGAGTCCGTATCGAGCAGAGACTGCAGATGCGCAGCATGTCTGGATGTCGAGCCCGTGCCTACAGTCACGTAGGCAGGCTGCGAGGGATGCGGAGGCCCGGCTTCGTCGGCGGCATCGGCGCTAGGCTCACCGGCCGTCGCCGGCTGCTTCTTGGGGGACTTCCCCTTGTTTGCGGACGGCCTGTTCATTATTCAAAGGCGGCGGCCATCAGGCGGCGCAGTGGATTGATGATATCGATAGTGAAGACCAGACGTCGAAAAAAAAGTGGCTGTGGACGGTTGGGTGTTGGCTGGACGGGTTCGTTTGCTCAATTTTGCAACTTCAATTTTTTTTTCGCAAGTTTATGGCGAGAAACGGCGAATACCCGATCGTGCCACGGCAGACGAAGGCTGCTGATTGGCCGAGGCGGGATTCGAACAATGTGTGCTGAGAGTTATTCTGTACATCACACCGCAAGACACGATCTTTTGCCCCGAATCCAGCGCGTTTATTCCGGGAAGATCGGCCTTGGCGCAAAGGGGATTTGTCTGCCTGCTCTGCCATGTGACTACGAGTACGAGTACGAGTAGTGCCGCTGGTCGACTGCGAATGTTATCTTACAAGCCATCTCAGTGGTAATCGCCTCGTTGTTGTAAGATACATAGTACAGTGGCTGCTTGCGTCTTACTAATACATACAATACTCGCTACCGTGTCTTGGGTCGTATTAACGGCAGCGTTCCTTTTAGCGCCCTCTTATCGCCCTTACAACTGCTGCCTCATTGCTTTGCTCGCCCACCTGCCAGCCCCAATCCCAACTCCCCACCTCAAGCAACGCCACCAGACGCAGACGACGGACACCTCATCGAGCTCCGGAAAGAACACCCGCCGGCCATCCCGTACGTCTCCTGACCGATCGGCTGCCGACGATACCTGCTGCCTCCCTGTCAGCGCAGGAAAACCGGCACTATGAACGTGAGAGCGACCCGTGGCGTTTTGGGGGGGGGGGGGGGGGGGGGGGGGGGGAGCGAGGGGGGGGGGGGGGGGGGGGGGGGGGGGGGCCGCGGGTCAGCGGACATCGCCCTCGGGACGTCGTGGGGGAGAACGCTCACCCACCCCGTTGCTCGGCGGCTTCGCCCTGGCCACCGCCTGCATCACGCT
>JANSMH010000213.1:0-45193 GCA_029299595.1 Grosmannia serpens
AAATTTCCCCCTCACCGGTAAAAAACCTCTTTTAAATACGCCGCCCCAAACAACCACATAGATTTTTTTTTTTTGGTACCAAGCCCCCACCCCCCCCCCCCACCCCCCCCCCCCCCCCCCCCCCCCCAACCGATTGCATCGTCCCTCCAACAAACCCCTTAGCTCCGCAACACAAGCAGCTTCGCGAATTCTTCTGAGCATCGCAAATACGTGGACGCTGTGCTTAAAGAGGAGCTTGGATCTTTTTACGTTGGGCTTTGCAACTTCCACGAGATATATTTTGGAGATGTTGCAAACCTTGAGACAGCATCCGCGGCAGTCTTTAAGAGGTGTATGGAGGGTGACAGTCCACTTTTTTGTAAAGGGTAGAGTGGATGGCCCGAAGATGCAGCTCAAAATCGTGTCTTAGGCTGGTTTGCGGAATTAAGCGAGAAGCTAGCAGCATTCGCAAAGGACTACAAGTCAACACCAACTCAACGAAGGCCATTGGCACAGCCCAACAAGCCGATTAACGGTTCTATAGCGCAGCGCAAGATAGACGTTGGCTTCGTAAACAATCCTAAGGCTAGGAAAGTCTCAAGATGCCATTGGTCCCAAATCCTTGTGCCAGGAAAGCTAACGAGTAACCGATCCGCCGATATAGCTTCAGAGACATGGCTTGATCTTGGTAGGTATGCAAGAGAGGTGTTCGCTGCTCAAGACACTCGTCGCTTCGTCTTAGGCTTTACCATCTGCGGATCTCTCATGAGGGTGTGGGAGTTTGACCGGCTTGGGGGGATCGCATCCCAAAATTTCGACATTAACGAACATGGCCTGCAGTTTGTATCTACAATTCTCGCGTTTCTTTGGATGAATGAGGAACAACTTGGGTTCGATCCTACAGTTATCACTGAAAATGGCCTGCGGTTTATTAAGGTTCAACGGAATGGTACTACAGAGCGGCTTATTATCGACAGGTTGATGATGCGAGCGCGTTGTATATCCGGCCGAGCAACGACTTGTTGGAAGGCCTATAGTAAGGGAGACCCGCAGACACCGCTTGTTATCAAGGACTCTTGGCAGTATACGGAACGTGAGGAAGAAGGAAAGCTGCTCCAAGAGACGACTGACAAGGATGTGGTTAACGTTGCCCAATACTATCACCATGAGACTGTCCAAGTCCTTGGTATAGATGACGACGTTCAACGCAATATTCGGAAGGGACTAGATATTACAAAAGCGGAAAACTACCAACTAAACCGTTCAATAAGAGGTTGCAACAAGAACACCACCGGTTTAAAGCGGTTATCTAGCCAAACTAGCACCCTTCTACCACCTAGCAAACGATCCTAATCAACATCTCCAACTACAAAGGCCAGTAGCAATACTTTACCAAATCGAGTGCATCGGCGTGTTGTCCTTTGTGATTATGGGAAGCCAATCTACAAGGCTAGCTCCCAGGCTGCTCTACTTGCCGCGCTAAAAGGCTGCATTAAAGGCCACGAGTCCTTACATAAGGCCGGCTTCCTCCACAGAGACATCTCAATCAACAACCTTATAATAAATGAAGACGAAAAGAACCCTTCCTGGCCTTCGTTCTTAATCGACCTCGACCTTGCAATCAAAGAATCACGGAGGGGGGCTTCCGGCGCCAAAGGCAAGACTGGCACAAGGGCTTTCATGGCCATAGGGGCCCTCCTTGGCGAGCAGCACTCATTTATGCATGACCTCGAGTCAATCTTCTGGGTGCTTTTCTGGATCTGCATTCATTATGATGGACCAAGTCACGGAGGGATTGCTCCAGAATTCGACAAGTGGAACTACGTGGACATGGAAGAGTTGGCCAAACTGAAGTTAGGCACTGTGGCGAAGGAGGCAATTTTCATGAAGACAATCACCGATAATTTCACTTCATATTTCGAGCCGCTTATCCCATGGGTGAATAGGCTGCGGAAGGTTGTCTTTCGAAGAAACGGGCCGCAGGAACAGGACGACGAAAGTCTCTACCCTCGAATGAAAGGGGTTCTTCAGGAGGCATGCGAGGATTTGACTTGACAGACAAGCGTGATGGAAGGGATACTGAGTCCGCGCATCAGGAGCCCGCTATCATGACCGGTAGGAGATCGAGGGCACTGGTGCTCTAGGCATCTGCAGGACCGAACAGATGAGCCAACAAGGAAGGGCCGAGATTGAGCACCGGGGCCGGGCAGTCTATAGGACATGGGTAGAGCAAATGTATTACAGGATGCCAAGATCTAGCGAGTACCATCGTATTATATTCAACGGTTGTATATCTAATAGCAGCAAGGGCTTGAACTTATCACTCATCCGTTGCTTTTTCCTCAACTCGATGCCCTATTGTGCGGCACTGCCATTAATTTAAAGAGACAAGGTAGGGAGGCTTTGCAGCCAACCGAGCTTACGATGATTATTCCCAAAATGCGATGCAATATTTTTTCCCTGCCTCCGCATTGGCCCTACATCCACGGCCTGCCAGCTGCTTCGGGGGTGACGATGCAGCATACAAGCCAGTGATCGAGGGGACGACCTGCGTTTGCATAGAACTATCATCATGTTGTGTGCGTGGATATCTTGATTGTTTCTCATGGCCAATGCAACAATGCGGCCACAGTGGGCCGGAAGAGGGATCGTGGTAAGTATCTGAAGGCTTGGGACTCAAATTACGGGTCCTATTCGGGGCGCTTCTACAGTCAATAACAAAACACGACACTTCATACTCCTCTAGAGCATGTCTTTCACTTCGGGATCAATGGCAAGAGTAGGAGTTGGCTTCTCGTTCAACCGTCTTATTCGATCGTAGATATCCATCTCGCCCCTGCATCTCAACCAGGACAATCAGGGCACTTTCTTCTCAAGTGGGACGACTGGGATCCTTCGCACAGTATCATAATCACTTTAATGTGTTGTTTGACCCCACGTTTCATGCATCATGCATCAATAAGTCACATCGATCGATGAAGAAACCAGAGTTATGCCTATAGCGTAGGCCTGATTAGATTTCTGATGTAAAGAATTGAATGGGAATCGATGAATATATAAGATTAGAATCTCCCCTCCAGTTTGACAATCACCTCCTTCTGCATCTAAGCTCTTTAAGCAGTTCTGGAGCTCCTCACTTCTGTATATATCTTATCTGCCACGCAGATCAAAGCCACTATAACTCAAGAGTTGCCCGCTGTATACCCGGCCTTTTTTGTGGCCCTTTATGAAATACTTGAACTTGTGTCCCATGATCATCTCTCCGTCTTCAGTAAAGCATTCGGTTAACCTTCTTGGCCAGAACGACTGGAGGTGTGTGAAAATCTGGGTGTTCGGACACACACGCACTATTCGACAGATTTTATCCAATTCAGCATCAAAATAGTGGCTAACCAGAGGGGGGATGTTCTTCCGGGCAGTGTGGCAATGGCAAAGGAGAGCGACAGGTCTAAACAATGGGAAAAAAGGATGATCATAAATTTGATCCTGCCAAGAACATAACTATGTAGCCTAGAATGCGCACTGGAACATTGGTCAGGTGAACCATATCGATACCCTTGGATTCGCCGCAACAGGATTGACCATTATCTCAAAATAGCATAGGTGTAGAATCGGGAATAGACCGGTCAATATATTCTGTTCAGGCCACATGAGATTGACATCTGAGAATCATCATTGCCCCCCCCAAATATGATTGGACAGAGTGAACAGGCATCCCAGGTCTCGATTCTCTGCCCCACCTACTCGTTATCGAGGTAACGAGACTCGGAACTTCTTGACCTCTCGATTTAACAACAGACACAGCAGTTGACTACAACGCAGTCATGTGGATGAAATGCTTCAATCGCGGGAGAAATCCTCGAAAATGGCCCGTGTTGTTCAGGGAAGCTACAACACGGCTTGCGCATCCTTCAACTAGTGTCAATTCACGGATAACGCGAATCACGATGGCGCCACTCTTGTCACTCTCCCTTCAGCAGCCATACTCGTCCAATATCGGCAGTAACAGGTACGAGGAAGAACAGCTGCCTCTCTATCGAGAAGAGGACTTTTACCCTGTGCAGATGGGAGAGACGTTTCACCTGAGGTACCAGGTTGTTGCTAAGCTGGGGTTTGGAACGGGTTCTACAGTCTGGCTTGCTCGGGACCTAAGGTACGTCTTCTAGGTCAATTCTTGGCCTCTCGGCAGGGCTGCAATAATGACAGATCACCCTAGGTTAGGGGAGTATTGCGCTCTCAAAGTAGGCACGATATTCAACAACTCTCAAGCCTACAATGAAATTGCAGTGGCGAATCTGTTCAAGTCCTTCGGGGGGGCCATGGAGCATCCCGGAATGCAAAACATTCGACTTGCAGTGGATCACTTTGAACTCACGAGCGCCAGCGGCCTAACCCATACGTGCCTGGTGTATCCTCCAATGGGCATGACCTTTACGGAGTTCCGGAATCGCTTCCCAGGCCACGTGTTCCCTAAGCTGTTGTTCCGGCGAACGACTCGGCTCATTGGCTTGGGTTTAGATCTCTTGCACCAGGCCGGGGTTGTGCATACGGGTGAGAATCTGTAGCCCGGGCCGTAGAACAGAACGCTGACTGGCAGAAGATATATCTCCGAACAATATATTGCTGGGTGTACCGGACCAATCGGTCTTTGAAGGCCTGGAAACACAAGCGAGAGAGCTCCCGGCGGAGAAACTGAATCCTGGCCACACAATCTACGGATCCCAGAAAATGCCCGTCACCGACGGTCAGCCGGTGATCTGTGACTTTGGCGAGGCACGAACCGGCAAACCAGGGCAAAAGTATGTTGGCGATGCCATGCCTGAATCGTATCGGGCACCAGAAATAATCCTGGGCATGGAATGGGATGCCAGGGTCGATGTCTGGTCCCTTGGGTGTATGGTACGTATGTCTTTTCATCCGTCTTTGCCACGACGGTTGCTGGTGCCTTTTGTAACGTTCTCAGATGTTTGATATCTTTGAGGGTGGCCGGCTTTTTTACGGACTCAAGAACCAGCTCTTGGACGATGAGCAGCATCTGGCAGAGATGGTCTCCCTGATGGGCCCGCCTCCCAAGAGGTTCCTAGAGCGGAGCGGCCAGTGCCAAAAGTACTGGGATGCAGAGGGTATGTAATCTGGAGCCAAGACCAGAATGGATGCAAGCTGACAACGGCAGGGAATTGGATTGCGGAAACTCCCGTTCCAGAGCAGTCGTGGGCTGTTCGCGAGACACGCCTTGGGGGACGGGAACAAGAGCTGTTTATCGACCTGCTTCGACGAATATTCTGCTGGCTGCCGGAAGAGAGAGCTACTGCTCGAGACGTGGCAGAGGACCCGTTCTTTCAAGGGTCTGACCGTGATATGGCGAGCATGTAGTGGGGGGTGCAGAACGTTATGGCTGTCAGAGACTTGTCAGGTGACTCTTTCGGGGCGGGTTAACTTTGGCCCAGAGTGGGGCTGTTTCGTATGGGAGAACTTGGAGATGAGGAAGAACAACAAGCACATGACGTGTTTTTTACTGATGGTCTGTCGACTTTTTTTTACCCCGAAATGCAGCCGTTGAACGAGACAAAAAGAAGCAGGTGGTTTCAGATTACTGCGCCCAAAGAAAGCTAGTGGTGTCGATCGCTGCGGAAGCTATACCGCTGCACTGCTACCCGACCCTCCTCCACGGCAGACGATTCTTGGGCGGGAACGCCGCAACATACGATCCTATTTACGGCGGCTCTTGGTCGGACGACGTCTCGTCGTGGCGCGCATCGAATCTTCGCACAATGGCCTCCCAGTACGACGCCATCGGCTCCAAGTACAACGCCTTCAAGACGCTGCCGGCATCGCTTGTCGAGCGGGCCAACTTCCGGGATGCGGTGAGCCCCCATCTGCGACGGGCGGACGGCAGCGGGGCGCGCGTGCTGGACCTGGCGTGCGGCACGGGTTTCTACTCGCGCAAGCTGCTGGACTGGGGCGCGGCGGCGGTGGTGGGCGTGGACGTGTCCGAGGGCATGGTGGCCGAGGCACGGCAGGGCTGGCCGACGGACGACGACCGGCTGCAGTTCCGCGTGGGCAATGCCCAGCAGCTGGGCGCGGTTGCGGTGGACGGTGACGGCGACGGCGAGGGCGAGACGCGGCCGTTTGACGTGGTGACGGGCGCCTGGCTGCTCAACTACGCGGCCGACGTGGACGAGATGGCGGCCATGTTTGCCAGCATCGCGGCCAACCTCGACGAGGGCGGCGTGTTTGTGGGGGTGACGCCGCACGCGACCGACGACGTCGACGCCTTTTCGCAGGCCATGGGCGAGTTTGAGCGCGAGCAGCCGATGCGCTGGGGCGTCGCGGTGCACTACTACGAGCGGCTGGCGTCGGGCGCCGGCTGGAAGACCGAGGTCGTGGGCCCGGCCGTCCGCTTCCGCAACTACCACCTTCGCCAGAGCGTCTACGAAGAGGCGGCGCGCCGTGGCGGCATGCGCGGACCTATGGCGTGGCGGCCGGTGCGGCTGCCCGACGACGTCGTCGCCGAGACCGGCCCCGAGTTTTGGGAGCTGTACTTTCGCAAGGGTCTGCACGTGGGCATTCTGGTGGTGGAAAAGTGAACGAGCCCGGGCTGTCCAGGTGCAGCTGCTGCTGCTGGAACGAACAATGAACAATGTACAGGACAGCTTGGCTGAACAAAGAAGCATTGTTGCTTCGATGGCGTCTTTGTAAGAAGAGCCTCCATCGCATACAAAATGGACCGTGTCCAGCAGCACAGAGAGCCAGACGGGTGTCCATGCAGAAGCCCCTGTCCATTGTTCCCCTCTGCCTTCTTCCACCGCTCCATGGACCTGCCAGACTCAGCCTGTTCGCCTTCGCCCGCGTGGCCAGACGCGGACCGGCCGATGTTCTACTACAACTCGGAGCCCTGCCGGTTCAACACGGCCTTTATGGGCAAGTCCGAGGAAGAGCTGGCCGCATCGGAACACAACGTGGACGCGGTCCTCCGTCTCGCGCTGCGGTTCCCCGACGCCAACACGACGGTGCTGCGGTCGCTGGCCTGTGATCTCAAACAGGTGTATGACATTACGCGCCGCAGGATGGATCGCCACCGCACGGATCCGACGGCCGAGGACGACGAGGACGACGACGGCGAGCCGCTGCCGCCAGCCTTTGCCTCGCGCGAGTACAGCTGTCTGTGTCCGCTGACGCTGCTGCTGCGGTCCGTTGCCGCCACCTGGAATGCCGGGGCGGCCGCGTCGTCCCCCTCGTCGTCATCGTCGGCCGACAGCTCGTGGGACGAACTCGGCGGCCTGCGTGCCATTCTCGTCGACCTCAAGGACAGCCTGCGCCAGTGCAGCGGGCCGGTGTCGTATCCGGGGCTGGCCAACTGCATCCTCTTCCACGCAGAGAACGGCCGGTACACCGTGGCATCGAGTGCTGCCCGGTACAAGAACCTCCGTGGCCTGCGCGACTACGCGCTGGACGTCAGGAAGCTGGCCCTCGCCCGTCTGCTGCAGCAGTGCGCGCCGGCGGCGCGGGGATGCATCGACAGGATCCAGGCGGCGGCCCTGGACTTTTACTGCCACCTGCGGGTGCCTGTGCAGAGCCGGGACGACGCGTGGCGCGCGTGGGTGAACCCTTTTGACGACCCGGGCAAACAGCCTGCAGATGGGAGGTCTTGCCGCCACCTTTACCACCGTTGGCGAGTACAAGGCCAGCTGTCTCCTCGACCGTCACCGCATCCGCGTGCAGCGGCCGCCAGCCGCGCAGCTGGCCGAGGACCGCACGCGCGAAGAGGATCAGAGGATCTTTCCAGTCCAGTCGTGCGCCGAGTACGAGCTGCTGGTCCTGTACGAGACCAAGATGTTTACGTAAGCCGACCGAGCAGACGGCTGCGATCACGCGGTGAGGTTTGTACGTTGTCTGCTGGATCCAGACCGTATCCGTATCTTGTAGGGCGTAGTCTTGTGGTTGTATCCATGACAGACGTGTAGAACCCCCTTTCGATACAGCATTCGACATCAGTAGATTCCGAGACGGATTCGTCTCCTACAAAGAAGTATATGAGCTTCAAATACCAAGCAAATTCCAAGCAACAAATTCCAAGCAGCAACATCTTCCGTTATCCCGTGGTTCAGATTGCCAGGCTCAAGAGAAATGCACAGGAGAGGCCGACCGAATGCAAGGCTTCTTCCCTCGCGGAGGAATGGCATCGGCGTCCGACTCCTGCAGTGCTGCAGCATCCAGATCCTGCTCTGCGTCCACCACCGACGTGAAGGACGGGGAACGGGCAGGGGTCACGTTCCCGGCGTGAGACCCGATGTCCATGCTGCAGCTGCGCTTCAGACGCCGTCCGCGAGTAGACATGTCTGCAAGCAGTTCGTCGTCGTGCTCGCCGCTGTCGTTTCCACCACCACGGGCATCGAGCCAGAGCCGCCACTGGCGCCGCTGCCGGCTGCTGCCATAACCGCCGCCACTGCTGTTGCTGTTGTTGCTGCTGCTGCCGCCGCCGCCGCTGCTGCTGCTGCTGCTGCTGCTACTGCTGCTGCTGCAGCTGCCATTGCACGAATCGGCGGCGTGCCGGCGCTTGTTGTTGACGCCGCGGAAGTGCGAATCACGGGGCAGAATGTTGACAATAGCGGCGACATTGTGGCCGGAGACGTCGCGCTCAAAGCACCGGCCCGTGGTTGGGTCGTGGAGCAGCAGTGCAAACTGCTGTGCCTCCATGCGGAAGAGCGTCAGGTACTCGTCCCGGAACAGGGCCCAGGCGAAGCGGGCAAAGAAGAACTCGACAGCCACCCCGGCAAGTGGCTGTGTTTCTCGGTTGTGGTAGAGCATCAGCAGCTCTGCGCCGCCGCCGGCACTGCTTCCCAGGACGCGGAGCACGAACCTCTCCCGCTTGGGCACGAACACGATGTGCCCCTTGTCCAGCAGGCCGTGTATGTCCCGTCGGAGCAGCAGGCCGTTCCGGCCGTCGTTGATGGCGGTGGTGCTGAGGGGGCTGTCGACGTACTGGCGCATTCCGTTCAGCTCGAACCAGGCGGCCGAGGCTCGCGGGACGATGTGGGCGTGGTCGGTCTCGTTGTGGTAGCCGGACACGCGACAGGTCTGGTCGCGCGAGACGATGGCATCGCGAGCAACGCTCATGGCATTCACCTCGCGCGTACTGGTGATGGTGGCGTCGACGGCAGCCCAGGACGCGGGCAGGGCTCCGTGCGGAAAGCGCCAGTGGTCAAACGACGGGACAATGGGGTATTTGTATTCCGGATCTGTCGCGGGAGAAGAGGCCGGTCAGAAAGGCAGGAAAAATAGGCAGGCAAAACAGGCAGGTAAAACAGGCAGGTAAAAGCAAAAAGCAGGGCATCGAGTGTACCATCTCGCACGTGGAAAAAGTATTTCCCGCGCAAGGCGCCATCCGCCGGCACGTGGATCCGGGTGTATTCGCGCTCGCCGACGGGCTGGTTGACGTCGACGACACGGGAGAACCAGGCGTCGTCCGTGGAGCAATTGCCGGCAACGATGCAGCAGGCTGTCAGAGCCGTGTGGTAGTCGAACCCGCCATCGGCGGCGGCCAGAAAGCAGAGCAGGGGCGAAACGCTGGGATAGGCGGGGTGGTAGAAGGCGACCGTTTGATCCCGTGCAGTGGCGACGGTCGGTGGCGAGAGCGGCTTGCGAATTTCGTTCATCTTGAAAGTGAAGATGCGCCCTGTAGCTTAGTGTCGATTCCCGCCTACATCACGAGCTAAGGCCAGCCCTTCTGCAACCAAGTGGGACCCCTGTCGGCAGTCTGGTGGAATGGTGTCGTGCGTGCCAGGCGTGGTGACGTTCTGTCGGGGGGTTTGGAATGCCTGTTTCACTGGGATCGGGATGATCAGCGTTTTCGGTTGACACCGCTGGATGTGGCAGAAAGAAGGCCACGGCAGCTTTCCCAGGGAGGCACCGATTCTCGTTTTCTTGGTAAATATTTCGAGGTCCGGCACTGATTTGTCAGGAATCCGCACGTTGGAACAGCCCCGCCAAACAAGGTCTTACCGCCTTTGCGTTACAGCGAACCGGCCGTCTTCTGCCAAGCAGAACCACTGTATTTGAAAGCGGTGAGGTCTGGAAAGTACTCCGTCAGTTAAGGGTCTGCGGGGAACTGGGGAAAACTCTGGTTAATTTAGTGGGGTGGAGGCGACGAAACATGGCAACAGAATCCTAACAGCTGATCCACAGTTGTGCAGCATCTGCGAAGCAGGTTTTATGACCTACAGTACTCCGTACGAGGAGACTACTCTTCATACCGAATGGTAAACGTTCTGTTCCCGCCCTTGACGTTGCTGACAAACAAGTGGGCCCCACCCTCCTCCAGCGAATCCAAGGCGAGCGCCACGCCGTCCTGTTCGACCCCGACAACAGTCCTGTCCAGCGTAGGCAGGCCGACGCGTCCGACCGTCGCCTGCGGCGCCTTGACGGCCAGCACGAGCTCGGCCGGGCTGGTGCGGCGGTAGCCGGCAGAGAAGAAGCCCTGGGCATTGCTGGTGAAGCCGGTCATGGCCCAGTCGGGGCTCTTGCCGCTGGACGCGCCGGCGACGGGGTCGGCAAACGACAGCTGCGGGGCCAGGAGCCAGTGCTGATGGCCGACGTCGAGCAGACGCAGGCCGACGAGCCAGAAACTGAGGGCGATGGTCGGGCCCGAGGCCCAGGGATGGGCGTGGGAGATGTAGGCCGAGTCGTACTCGCCAAAGGGGTAGAAGCAGCGGCCGTCGTGGTAGTAGCCCTCGATCAGGCTGGACTGCACCGCATAGGGCGCGTTCCAGATGTATCCCCACATGGTCCGGAGCAGCGCGAGGGCGCGGTCGGGCCGGCCGGCCGCGTAGTGCGCGACCAGCTCCATGCTGCTGCAAAAGGACGACACCATCTGCGGCGACTCGGGCGCGACGGGGCCAAAGGCAGACCAGTTGGCCGTCAGGCCCAGCGAGACGCGCGCGGCCCGTGCCGGCGACGCCACGTCGTACCACAGCGCCAGCGTGTTGCCGTCCTGCGGGTGCACCGGCGCGTCGATGTAGTCGCGGTAGAGCCCGGCCGCGTCGTCCCACAGCCGCGCGTTGATGGCCGTCTTGACCCGGACGGCCTGCGCGGCCCAGACATCGGCCAGAGCTCCGTCGCCGGCCACGTCGCGCGCCAGCTGCGAGAACCGCCGCAGCACGTAGTGCAGGCTGCAGTTGACCTCGAGGTTGTGGCCCACCAGCAGGTTGCGGCCCCAGTCGGCCGGCAGCGTCACCTTGAGCAGGCCGGTCTCGTCCACCTTGGCCAGCGCAAAAGCCATGCCCTTCTTGACCTTGTCCCACTTCTCGCGGACCCAGTCCTTGGCCTGCTCGCTGCCGTCCGCGTGGTAAAAGTAGGCCTCGTACAGGGCGACAAAGGTCCAGACTGGATTACGTCAGCAAACCGCACACACCACCACTGCTCTCCACCACTGCTCTCTGCCGCTGCTGCTGCTGCTCACCGTGGTAGGAGTCGCTGCCATAGTGCCAGATGGGCTTGCAGGCATACGGGAACAGGCCCTCGTCGGTCTGCAGCTCAAACATCCAGTCGACGCCGGCCCAGGTGCCCTCCTGGCCGTTGAGGGCGATGAAGTTGGTGATGGTGCTGATGTTGCGGTCGCCCGACCACACGGTGCGGTCGCGCCGGGCGCCGTCGGTGAGCACCTCGACGTACCTGTCCGTGGTGGCCGGGCTGTCGTTGGCCCAGCCGGTCTTGCGGTGCACCCAGTCGCTGCGGCGGCCGGTGTCGCGCGGGATCGTGGCCAGCTGCAGCGTGTAGGCGCCGGCATACCAGATGGTGTTGAGAAAGGCGTCGGCCGAGTAGAAGTAGCCGGGGTAGTTGCGCAGCCGGTCGCCGAGGCTGGGGTTCATGTTGTTGTGCGTGGTGATGTCGGTCAGCTCGACGCGGCCGTCGGACTCGAGAAAGAGGGTGAGGTAGCGGAACGCGCCGCGCTGCTGCGGCTCCGGACACGTCCACGACTGCGGCGCCGTGGCCGCGGGCACCACGACGTGCAGGGCGCCGTCGACGACGTGGAAGTCCATGCTGCGGTCGCTGCCGCGGCCGACAAACTGCCGGCTCTCGGCAAAGGCCACGCCCAGCGCCGTGTCGGCGATGCTCTGCGGCCCGAAGCGCAGCGTCACGATGCCGGCCGTGTTGACGCCAAAGTCCAGCGTGACCAGAGCGCCCGCGCCCGTCAGCGTCACGGACGCGAGCGTGCTCAGCTTGGTCGCGGCCGGCGCCGAGACGTCGCCCTCGGTCGCATAGATGCTGTCTGCCCGGACCGTCCGCGACGGCGGCGCAAGGTTGTACGCCTGCCACGGCGCGTCCTCGGCAGCGGGCACAGCCGCAAAGACGGCCGCGGGAAAGTCGACGAGAATGGCGTCCTGGCTCGCCATGGCTGTCTCTGGTCGATGTGGCTGGGTCGAAGTCGAGGAGGTCGAGGAGGTCGAGGACGAGTCGGAGGTCGGACAAGATGCGTGTCCGCTGCCACCCACGGCAGACATTCACGCTCTGCTGGACCCGGCGTATCGCTGGGGCGAACAGCGAGCCCGTCTGCAAGTCGCGCGAGCGATGCCACGCCTATCACATGGTGCGTCGGCATCCCAATCCGACGGCCTTGTCTAGTCTGGCGATATTCCCACGAAAACGGGGCGCGAAAGCCGCTAGCGGGAGAACGTCGGATAAACGGGCACATGACTCCAGGATGCCCCATCACCAGCCCAAATTCGGGACAGCACGAGCCGACGAGAGCTGAACAGACTCTCGTCTGCGTCTCGGCAGTCTCGCCTGCTTGTCTCGTCTCGTCTCGTCTCGTCTCGTCGCGTCGCGTCGTCCTCGTCTCTTCGTCCTGCAATCCCATCCACCATGACTCAAGACTCTAGAGCCCACGCGCTCAACCAGTCAGTCCGTTCCCCAAGCCGCCCCCCGAGATGCTGCTGCTAAGCCGGCGCCTGCAGGTTGAGCGACGCCGTCCTCGTCCACTTTCTCGGCGCCCGGGGCGTGGCCGTTCCGCCCGCAGCCAGCCACGACGCCCTGGTCTCCCTGGCCGACGGCCACGCCGGCCTCCCCATCGTCCCGGTCTCGTCCACGCCGGCGACCGTGTTTGACGTGCTGACGCTGGGCCACCTCAACTACTTTCTCCGACAGAAGCACGGCGAGGCCGTCAACGCCAATGCGCTGTGGACGATCGCTGCGCCCCCCAAGCTCGGGAGAACCAAGATCGAAGCCTTGCGACAGTACGCCAGGCAGGACATCTACCAGGAACGAATTGCCGGCGACGAACAGGCCCTGGGCCAGTTTGGCCAAGACGTTGCCGATACGTGGAGGCAGGAGATCCGGCTGTTCTCCGAGGGCGGCAGCGAGCCTGACCTGCTCAGACCCCATCCGGCAGACGACGACATTGAGTATGTTTCTTTCCCCTGCAGTCGTGCAGTCGTGCGTTCGGCGGCCGGCATCCAGAGACTGACAACACGACAGCGTCCTGTACGAAGACCTTGGTCTGCAGAGGGATGGCGCAAAGGACAGGCGGCAGTCTCTCGAGGAGCTGACCAGAGTGCTGGGCCTGCTGCGGACAGGCCGGTGGTAGCCATAGCAATGGGTCGAGAAGAGCTCGTGACTAATACAGGATACCACCATCTGTAGATAGTAGCTCAACGCTGTCGTCGCGACACCTGATTCTGCGTCTGTCGGTGAAAAACGCATCCAGTCGAGGCCATGAACTGATACTATGAGGATTCGCAGATGGCAGAGGCACTTTTGCCGATTTGGGCAAACCGCAATCGGCCTCTTCTCCGCCGAGGCTGCTGCTCTCCGTGACTCCACCGGACGAATCCAGGCTCTGCAAGCGATGCCAATCTCAGGCCGGCCAAGGCTGGTCTGGCACGTCTGTCAGGCGGTCTCTTGGCTCGCCGCCCCGCTTATAGCGCAAAACTCCCCTGACTTTATGGCACTTGTCTGGATGACTCGTAGCCGCCCAGAAGGCCCGTAGCAGAAACACGCAGTGCTGTACGCCGCCTCGTACGTCGGCTGCATATGCAGCAGCCACACGCGTTGCGTGCATAGGCGCCCTCGCCATCTCTGGCCAGAGGCACGTCGTCCGGAGTACGTGCATCCTCCATAGCTCCCCCCCCTTTATGCAAAAGTCACCTTCCCCAGCGATGGAACCGGCGGGGCGAGCCAAGCAGAGCTAGGGCCCCTACTCGTAAGCTCTGGGGCGAAATGGATAAACAGGGATCCAACTGTCGGCCGGTACCCAGTGTTCAACCGTGGCCAAGTACCGCGTGCGCCTGCTCCCTCGTATTCTCGCGCGTCGTTAGGCCGAGAGAATCCCCCCCGTCACGTATTTGCGCAGGCCACGAGGACATGTCGGCCCTTGGCAGTATTTCCACATCTCCAGTTCCAGTCCACTTATATCCCCATTCGGTTATTTCCCCATGTCCGCCAATCTGGGGAACGAGATTCTTCTGGGGAATAAATACCTTGCGGAAAACTGGTTGCTGACTTTTCTTTCCGTCCTCTTCTCGTCTTCAGTCCCCCCCCGTCCAAAGTCACACATAGCCTTGTTTCTCACCAAAAAATGGCCGTTGCAAAGGAGGCCAAGGGCGTGCATTCCGCCCATCTCGAGAACTCGAGCGGCGATGTCGTCGTCCCGGACGAGCACGACGAGGGCCAATGGCACTGCATCATGAACAATAAGGTCTGCGTCGCCTGGCTGCTCTACATCATCCTCGTCCTGTGCATCCAGGGCTTTGACAACCAGGCTGGCAGCATCGTTGTCGGTATCGAGCAGTTCCGAAAGGATTTCGGATACTACTACGAGGGAAACTATGTTCTGCATACGAAGTGGCAGGTAAATACTCTCTCTCCTTCTCCTCTCCTGTCTCCTCTTCTGCCCGTATCCTCTTCCCTCTTGCCTGTACTAACTTACTAGTCGGCATTCAGTGGTGGACCTGTCGCCAGCGCCATCGTCGGCGCCCTGGCCTCGGCCCAGATGGCTGACCGTAAGCATCCCCCTCTTCAAGATGGCCTGCGAGCAAACAGCTGACCGTTTTAGGCGTCGGCCGTCGCTGGACCATCCTGGTCTCCATCTGCGTGTCGTTTGTCGGCACCGGCCTAGAGTTTGCCGCGACCACGAATCAGCTCTTCTTCGCCGGCAAGTTTGTCAACGGCCTTGCCGTCGGCGCCTTTAACACCATCTGCGTGTCCTACATCTCCGAGATTGCACCGCTGCCGGTCCGTGGCTTCTTTACCGGCCTGTCCAACGTCTCCTTGTGCATTGGCCCCTTTATCTGCACCGGCCTGGGAGAGCAGTATGGCAGTCTCGAGACACGCTGGGCTTACGTAAGCAGATCCTTCCGTCCTCTGTCTTCTGTCCTCTGTCCTCTAACATGTCCAGCGCGGCATCTTTGTTGCGCAGTGGGGCTTCGGCTTCCTCGGCCTCATCTTCTGCCCCTTCCTGCCCGAGTCGCCGTGGTGGCTGCTCTCGGTCGGCAAGGTCGAGCAGGCCAAGAACTCGCTCTTGCGGCTGAGCGTCACGCCCGACCAGATCGAGCACCGGCTCGAGGAGATCCGCGTCACGCAGCTGCGCGCCGAGGAGCAGACGGCCAGCAGCAGCTACCTCGAGTGCTTCCGCGGCACCAACCTGCGGCGGACGCTGCTGACCATCTGCCCGCTGACCGTGCAGGCGCTCAGCGGCGTCATGTTCATCAGCAGCTACCAGACGTACTACTTTGAGCTCGCCGGCAACTCGGTCCACAAGTCCTTCCAGCTCTCGCTCGGCTCCCAGGGCCTCTCGCTGCTCGGCAGCATCGCCGCGAGCTGCCTGGTCGACCGTCTCGGCCGGCGCACCATTATCGTCAACGGCACCCTGGCCATGACCATCCTCCTGATGCTGACCGGCGGCCTGGCCACGTCGAGCGAGTCCGGGACGCTCAAGGCCACCGTCGGCTTCATGATGCTGTACAACTTCTTCTTCAACTTCGCGCTCGGATCGGCCGCCTACACGATCGTGTCCGAGATCCCGACGTTTGCCCTCCGCGCCAAGAGCATCGGCCTCTCCATCGTCTGCCAGCAGGCCCTCTACACCGCCCAGGCCTTTGTTCTCCCCTACATCTTCAACCCCGACAAGGCCAATCTGGGTGCCAAGACGTCCTTTATCTATGGCGGCCTGTGCGCCATCAGCCTGGTGGTCCTGTACCTCTACCAGCCGGAGACCAAGAACCGGACATACGAGGAGCTCGACGAGCTCTTCATGAACAAGGTTCCCGGACGGAAGTTTTCGTCATATGTCACGACCGTGCAGGAAGATCTGCAGGGACAGAAGCCGGTCGAGGTATAGAGTTTACGATGTTAGTGTTTTTTACGGTTATGAAATAGATGCGAAGCGTTGTCTTGACAGGAGGGTGTTTTTTTTTTTTTTGCTCTTGGCATCTCGAACTCCTTAGTCCTTTTGCATGTGAATACGGACTGGGGTTTTGCAAAAAAGTCCTGCAGTGTTCCTCCCATGAATATTTATTGCTATTCACTATGTTGAAATCCTTTTACTACTACACCAATGGTAAAAAATAGGGGACCCCATACCAACCAGTCAGGTAGTAGGGTACATATCCGAATTTCCCATTTCAACACGCTACAACGCCCCCTATGGCGAAAACGTCTTTGCGTCAATGTGAACGTCTGCCGACAGCACCAAGTCCCGGGCGTTCTTGCCGACGCTGAACGTGTAGTCGCCGGCCCTGACGATCCACTGGTGGCCCTCCGCGTCCCACGAGGCAAAGTCCCGCAGCCTCACGGGCAGGTCGACGATGGCGCTCTCGCCCGGCTGCAGCGCGACCTTTCTGAAGCTCGCCAGCGCCTTGACAGGGTTCTCGGGCGCGGCCACGGCGCTGCCCACGTAGATCTGCACGGCGGTGGCGCCCTGCACGGCGCCCGTGTTGGCCACGGTGACCCGGACGCTGTGCTCGTCGGCCGAGACGGGCTTGACGGCCAGGTCGGAAAAGGCAAAGGACGTGTAGGAGAGGCCGAAGCCAAAGGGGAAGCTGACCGCGTCGCCGGCCAGGCGGTCGTAGTGGCGGTAGCCGACAAAGACGCCCTCGGCATAGCTGACCCTGAGCTTGCCATCGACGTAGACGCCGGGGAAGTTTCCGTAAGCCGGGCTGTCTTCGATGCGCTTGGGAAAGGTGCAGGTCAGGTGGCCCTCGGGATTGCGGGTGCCGGTCAGGACGTCGGCGATGGAGTTGCCGGCCTCCTGGCCGGGGAACCACGACTGCACGAGGGCCTGGATCTGGCCGAGCCAGGGCATGGCCACGGCCACGCCGGTCGAGTTGACGACGACCGTCTGGCGGTTGACGGCGGCCACGGCGGCGACCAGACGGTCCTGGCTGCCGTCCTTGGGCAGGTGGAAGCTGACCTGGTCCTGGCCCTCGGTCTCCCACTCGGGGTCGTGGCCGGTAAACACAATGGCCACGTCGGCCGCGCGGGCCAGCTCGACCGCCTCGGGCAGCAGGTCGCGGTCATGCTCCGTGGCCGACATCAGGCCCAGCCGCACGCCCGGCTGGTCGCGGAACAGCGACGGCGAGTCTTCGCCCTCCTCCGGCACCAGCGGCACCGAGTACACCTGCAGCTGGTACCGCGTGCCGGCCTGCAGCGCCAGCTTGATCATCGGCACGGCCACGCCGCCCAGGAGGAAGCCCATAAAGTCCTTGCAGTTCTCCGTCTGCGCAAAGACGACCTTGCCGTCCACCAGCAGCTTGGACGGGCCCAGGCCCGAGAGCGTGAGGTAGTACGTCGCCGTCTCGGGCGCCGTGAACGTGCCCACCAGCTCGGCCTCGTTGGGCTCGTGGTACACCGGCTGCAGCAGAGACACGTCCGAGCCGTGTCCGTGGGACGTCAGCACCGGCTCTGGCTGGCCCGGCGTGTAGACGCGGTACGTGAAGCCGGCCGAGCCGTCCAGGCCGACAACGTTTTTCGCCGACACCAGCGGCAGCTGGCGAAAGGTAGGGGCGCCTGGCCGATCAGCACACATCGCACGGGGTCGAGCAGACCGGCTGGTGGGAACGTACCCTTGGCATAGGTCAGCTCCACGCTGTCGCCCAGCGCGTTTTGCAGCGCCTCGAACGGCGTGACCTTGTAGTGCGCATTGACAGAGGCACTGCCGCCACCGTGGGCCAGACAGTCTTTGGCATAGCCCAGGACGGCAACCTTCTTGCCCTTGAGCTTATCCTTTGTCAGCGGCAGAATGCCGGCCTCGTTCTTGAGCAGCACGATGCCCTTGCCTCCGGCCTCGCGGATCAGAGCCCGATGTTCCGGCTTGTCGACCGCCTTCTCGTCCGGGATCGACGGATCCTCGAAGCACCTCTGCCGCTCCAGCAGATGCAGCACGCGCAACGCCCGTTCGTCAATCGTCTGCTCCGACAGCTCTCCCGCCCGGACGGCGGCCGCCACCGTCTCGACCTTTCGCCACTGGGTCGGCCCCGGCATCTCCAGATCGACGCCCGCCTGCAGAGAGCCGACGGTCGAGTTGACGCCGCCCCAGTCGCTCATCACTAGCCCGTCCCAGCCCCAGTCGCCGCGGAGGACGTCCTTGAGCAGCGGGTTCGAGTCTGCGTGGTCGCCGTTGATCAGGTTGTAGGCCGTCATCACGGCGCCCGGCTGGGCCTCCTTGACAGCAATCTCAAACGGCTTCAGGTAGATCTCCCGCAGCGCCCGCTCGCTGACCTCCGTGTCGACCGTCAGCCGCTGCGTCTCCTGCTCGTTGGCCACAAAGTGCTTGATCGTCGCCGAGACGCCCATCGACTGCACCCCGTCGATCACGCGGGCTGCCAGCTTGCCGGCCAGAAAAGGGTCCTCCGAGAAGCTCTCAAAGTTGCGGCCGCCCAGCGGGTGCCGGTGGATGCATACCGTCGGCGCCAGCAGCACCCGCGCGCCCTTTGTGTGCGTCTCCTCGCCCAGGGCCACGCCGATGCGCCGCGCGAGATCCACGTCAAACGTCGACGCTACACTGCAGGCAGCCGGAAAACACGCCGACGTGATGCCACCGTGAAAGGTGCCGCCTCTGGCGCCGTTGGGGCCATCGGAAACCTGCCGCTCTGTCAAAATTCCGTCTCCGTACTATTCCTGTGCACGTGGATCTCGGCTTCTGCACACCTTCAGAGGAGGGATGCCCTTGGACGGGATCGGAACCGTCTCCCAGAAGTTGGCCCCGGCGAGTATCGAGATCTGTCCATGATTATGTCAGCAACCGTTGGTCCTGCTGATTCCCTGGCGCTGCCAACCTTCTCCTCGAGCGTCAGGGTGGCCAAGACAGCTTTGACATCGGTGGTCGCCATGGTGGAGTGCTCTTGAGTGTGTAGAGTTGCAGAGATGGCAAGATTCTGTCTGATGTTGTCTGCAGATCAGCTTTCGGCACAGGTCACCTTTTAACAGCGTGCGTCTTGGACATATCCACTCTGCCACATCGCCAAGTATTAGCCCGAGCTAAGGGTGTGGGACAGGACCTGGCAATGTGTAATAATTCGCCAGGAACTCGGCACATTTAGCACCGCATTGCCGGAAAGACAAGCAGCCGATCGACAGCGTGCAAATACAGTGCGGAGACAGATGAGGAGAACACTACGCTGAATTCCGCGCCTTTTCTTGATAGGCAATAACGGGCATCTACTGCCGGACGGCAAGGCACATGTGCAAGTACAAATAGCAATCAGATAGCCGTGTTCTAGCAAGCAGATTACTTGCCCGTTCCTCGACCAAAAGACACTTTGCAGGCGGTGCTTACTAAGCAAGAAGGCGATCTGATCGGCTGTTCTCCTTAGCTGGAAGGGCGAATAGTTTCAAAAGAAGACAGGGGTTGTATCGAGGGGTAAAAGTCCAAACATCCAAAAAAGTGTAATGAGACTTGTAGGCTGAGACATGGAAGGCTCAATTACGTTCAATTTATACTACAAGTTAGAAGCTCTTGTCCTATAATTCCATTTTATACATCCAAATAATGCCTAGCAATACAAACACAGCCAGCAGCTTAGACGGTGGACACAGCTGGCGTCTTCTTGCCACCGAAATCAGCTCGCGAAGGCTGAGGGTCGACATCCTCGCCGTCAAGGAACTTTGTGGCCGCAGGGCCTTCAAAGATCTCGTTGATGGTTTCGAGGGACTTGTCCTTGGTCTCCACCCAGAAAAAGACGACAAAGAGGACCTGGAGAACATCCCAGGCACCGTTGATCATGTACGTCTTCCAGCCAATCTTGGCAAGCGCGTAGGGAAACGCCATCGTGACCATCAGGCCGATGCCGTTGGAGAGGAACGTGTACACAGCCATGCCCGACGACCGGATCGAGTAGTTCAAAATCTCGGGCGGGTACAGCATGGCCAGGGGGGTCCAGGCAAAGCTGTAGGCGCCCTGGAAGAGGAAGATCGTGGCGACAGTGCCGTAGATTCCCGAGGTTTGGGTCGAGTTTCCGTACGTTTTGGTAAGAGCGCCGAAGATGAAGATGAAGACGGTCAAGGCAATCGACGAGTAGATAGCCAGGGGCTTGCGGCCAATGTTGTCGAGAGTGTACGTGCCAATAAGAGCAACGACAAGGCACCACACGCTGAGGATGATGTTCTAGATATGCAGTCAGCATAAGACTTCAAAAGTGAAGAAGCAAACGGTGAGTTGGGAGCCTACAATCTCTAGCTGCGTTGTCGTGTTGGTAATACCGGCCTGGTCAAGCATCTGGCCAAGATAGTAGCTGATGATGTTGTTGCCCGACAGCATAGAAATGACGGCGACGGAGCTGCACAGCAAGACGCGAAAGCCGTTGGACTTGGACTTTACCAGCTCTTTGAAGCCGACCTGCTTGCCGGCGTCGGCCTCCGCCTGGAGCATGCTGACGATCTCATTGTAGACCTCAGCCACGTGCGGGTCTTCGCGGTTGCCGTTTCCGTGGGTGTCGGCAAGGGCGCTGAGGGCCTCCTCGTGGCGGTCTTTGTGGATGAGCCAGCGGGGAGACTCGGGCATCCAGGGCAAGGCGACAACGGCGAGCACCATGAAGAGGCCCTGCAGGATGGACGGCGTGCGCCACGCCCAGGTGTTGAGGATCTTGGCGGTGCCATAGGTGACGCCGGCCGCGATGAGGCTGCCGACGTAGTACATGTCGGTGAAGAGAGCCAGGCCGGGGCCGCGCCACCTGGTAGGGAAGGTCTCGGCCAGGTAGATGGGGCCGCACACGTAGGTGGCCCCGTTGCCGAGGCCGACGATGAAGCGGGCCACCACGAACATGGCAATGTCCTGGGCCGCTGCCTGGATGACAACGCCCACGAGCGTGATCACGGCGCTGATCCACATGGCCTTTTTGCGGCCGTAGTAGTCCGTTAGGGTGCCGTAGAAGAAGCTGGCCACGCACATGCCAGCCCACGAGTGGCCGACTGCAGCGACAGCGTGGCCGTGTCCAGCTTGAAGTAGTCCGTATACGAAGGCAGGATATTCAGACTGTTCATCATGGAAGAGTCAAATCCGAGAGACTAACCAGTCAGCAGGGAGCGCGTCGACAGACCCGGCGCTATTCGTACCGTGGACATGATGCTCGAGCACCATAGCAGCAAGATCAGAGTCCGGTTGGACTTGCCCATGAATATGTCGGTCAGGGCCATGGCGAACAAGGCAAACGTTCCTTTCGGCAGAACTTTGGCGATTGGCAATTCGTAGCCGCGTACAGCTTCCAGACCCCTGCCGAGTTCTGGGAGGTGCGCGACGTATTAATATCGGAAGCAATGCATCGCCCGTGAAGATAGCTGTCCAAGCCCAGCAGCAGTTTGTCTGTGCTATCTGGCTCGCTGCCGGATCTGGAGATTGCAGTTCAGATATGCTGCTGGAAAGTTGCCGCCCGGCAGCACGGCTGCAAGACGCGTCTATTTTTGCCTGTCCGGCAAACTGTTCGAGTTCTTCTACTCCCGTTGCCCGTATCTTTGATAGTCGATGGACAGCTCCACCACACACACTATTCTCACCACTAAGACTGCATGGACGGATCGCGGACCGTAATGCCGTGGAAAGGGATGGACTAACTCACATTTAGATATCACGTGTCCTCTCAAAGCCGGCCAGTAGAAGCCACAACTGAAGTGTAGTGGCGCAGGCAGCTGGCTGTGAAGAAGGTTAGCCCACGTGATATCCCGGGATTCACCTGCTGTTACAAAGCAATTCATCCGTGCTGCGTAGATCATGCGATAGTAGAGCTTCCGGGTACTTATTCGCCCGACTCGTCAATCAGCCATGTCGTACTCCTGGCTGGTCGGTCAAAGTTCAACCGTTCTCACGACGTATACATCCTAGGGCTGAATAATGATCCCATTGCCTGACATTGTGTTTATGTCCTGATATGGCGAAGCCGTCAGCAATATGTGCAGGACGCAACTACTATTTGTATCAGCCTTCTCTCACGCCTCTCACAGCCATAATGAAGCTGTCACCATCCAGCCGGCAGAGGCCGCTCCGACGACTTTCTATACCTGTCCTGCCTAGCCCCCGACATGCAGTCTTTTCTCCAACACCGCCGCCTGCGTGAGGCGGCCAAGAAAGATGTAGACAAGCTCCATGTCCATGGCGACTCACCTGCAGCGAGCCAAGCTACACGTGAGGCCAATTTTGCCGAAGAGGGCAAGGTACAGCAGGTCCAGGAGCACACGATAGCTGGCGTGAAAATTGCGGGTCCGTCAGGGTACGACGGCAGCACCGTCTACGAGGTAGGGTGGGCAGACGGCGACCCAGAAAACCCGCAGAACTGGAGCCTCGTCCGGAAATGGTTCGCGACCGCGGCCGTGTCTCTCATCGCCTTGGCCGTTACCATTCCGGGCTCTATAGACGCCCCTGTCTCTGCCCAGTTTGACAAGCACTATGGCGTGGGGCCCATTGCCGGGTCCATGACCACAGGTATTGCATTTCCTGGCATCGAAGCTCCTCTGGGCTGCTCAGAAACTGATCATGCCTGCAATGTAGGCATGTACCTTATTGGCGTCGGGGTCGGCTCGATGGTCGCAGCCCCCTTTTCAGAGACGTTTGGACGCAACCTTGTCTACTTCACCACACTGACCGCCTTCATCCTCCTCACCATCGGCAAAGCCCTGGCGCCAAACTATGGAGCAGCGATCGTGTTCCGCTTCTTGGTCGGCTTCTTTGGTGCGGCACCTCTCACAGTTAGCGGCGGCACGGTCGCCGACATCTGGGCACCGCTCGAGATCACCTTTAGCCTGCCGTTTGTGACTATGACCTCGTACAGCGGGCCTATCCTTGGGCCCGTCATTGGCGCATACCTCCCCACGGTCGGCTTCCGATGGGCTGACTGGATCTCAGCCATCATTGTCGGCGCGGTCCTGGCTGTCGTCTCTCTTTTCCAGCCGGAAACCTACTCGCCCACTCTTCTGGAATGGCGGGCAGCACACCTCTGCAAGCTCACTGGCGATCCACGATACCATTCCCAGGGACACGCATCGGCCGGCTCGCTGAGGCAGCGTCTGTTCACCAACATGTTGCGCCCATTTACCTTAACCTACACGGAGCCGATCATCCTCGTCTTCTCCTTCTACCTAGTCATTATTTACATTGTTTTGTTCACTTTCCTCAACGGGTTTCCGTACATCTTCAGCGCCACCTACGGCATCTCAAACTCGCTCACCTTCCTCATCTTTACAGCCCTCCTCGTCGGGGACTTTGCCGCCATCCCGCTGATACCGGTAGTCTACGGCTGGACCAAGAAGGCTGCTGCAAGGGCGGCGGACCGAGGGCAGAGTCTCGCCCCCGAGGTCTGCCTCTACTTCGCCATGCTCGGCGGGTCCATCCTGATGCCCGTGTCCATCTTCTGGATAGGCTGGACCTGCTACCCCAGCATCAGCATATGGGTGCCCATCGTCGGCGTCTTCGTCTTCGGCTACTCGCTTATCACCATCTTCACCACGACCTACATTTACATCGTTTTCGTCTACTTACAGTATGCTGGATCCGCCCTCTCTTTCATGACCTTTAGCCGCTACGTTATTTCTGGCGCCCTGCTGCCGGCCTCTGTGCCCATGTATAAGAACCTTGGCCCACACTTTACCCTCACCTGGATTGGTGTGCTGGCCGCCCTCATGGCTCCGCTGCCATTTTTGCTTTACAAGTACGGTCATCAAGTCAGGGCAATGAGCAAGAACGTACAGAATCAGGCCTGAGTGCTTGTGGCGCTGACCCTAAAGCTCCACAACCCACATGGACCGCTACTCTCTTGGAGCATAGAGGATGGATATTTGGTGGATATAGCATGGATTTTGCTTAGAAGGACTTAATGTACTTCGTTCTTTCATGAGGGATTGGAGGAGTCCTTCCGGGGGTGCGAAACTAGGAGAGCCCGCCTCCTACTTATGCAGGAAAAGTAATACAGCAAGTCCAAGAGCACATGAAAATTAGCTAAAGTTTGGGTATAAGCAAGCGCTTTACACGTTTAAGGTATTATAGTGCTAATGAATTCACTGTAGAATAGTTCGATATAGGTCACCCATTGCCCGGTCGGTATGCATTGCGCAGTTTCCATCGAGAATGCCAATCTGAGCAGTCCGTGCCGGTGGCAGAAACGATTGGATGCGGTACGTGTTGTACTCGCCGGGGACCGGATTAAAAAAGACCTTGAACGATCCAAAGAGGTAGGGTGAGTGCGTTACGGAGTCGATCGATGTCTACCCCGTCGATAATGTGGGCAATACCGTAGTCGAGCATGTTTGAAAAGGCTAGAGCCGGCCTTGTAGGATTTATTCTGATTTTGTTAGTAACAGGATTGTAAAAAAACGATAAAAAAGGAAGGGATAGCTGGTAAAAGAAATAAGGTCTCTTTCTTGTTTTGCTAGTTTTGCATTGATGTTGGCCTTCTTCAGTGAGTGCGGCATGATGTGTGCCACTTGCAGTCCATCAAAACGGCCCTGATCTTCCTCGAGAAGCAAGTTGCCGTCGTCGTCGCGGGCATTGTCGCCGTCCTTGTCCAATCGGTCCATCCATTCGTCGACACTGAACCTGCACGAAATCACACAGCGAAAGCGGTCCTGCACCAAGCAAGCACCGCGCAGCGATAACAGGCGCTCTGTTGTACCGACGAAAACTTGGGCGCTGTCGCTTTTGGCACGCAAGACGGCCGAATGATGGGCGGGCGATGGCTGGGGCGTGCGTCTGGCAAATGCTTTCCCTATAAGGGTATGCAGTGTTAGCAGTGTCTAGAAATTGAGACAGCAGGAGATAGATGGCGACACATTCAAGGCGGGAAAAAGGTATCCATCAGGTACTCTTCAAAGCCGCTGAACATGGGCGTCAGCTCCTGGAAGTCCAGCTGCGTGTTGCTGCCGATGGAGTGGGCCATAGACTCCAGAAAGGCACGCAGGAGGATGTCTCTCGACTCCTCCGACAAACTGGTGCATGCACCGGATCAGCCGCGGCTGACTTTAGCCAGCTCCGCCCGTGCCCCTGCTGTTGGGTCCCTGGTCGACGATGCGCGTCCTCTAGTGAGTCCTGTGATGATGCCAAGGCGAGGAGGACATTTCCGCATGAGGAGAGAGAGGTCTCGAGGAACTTCGTGCTTGGGCTGACAAGTGGGCCTTCGGTGTGGGGACGATTGCCCACAGCCTATGGCGCTTTGTAGGCTAATCAGTAGGCTCCATTCTGAGCTTATAACAGAGTGCTAATTATGCACAAGGTCAGCCGGTGTATATCTTACTAATTTTGGAGCCCCCTTTTATTTGCATTTAATTAGTAATCACCAAGTACTTAAGTCCTTCCTCCCATTGCGAGAGGGCATCCTGCTTGTAAAACATTATCTATCGGAAAGCCTAGTCGTTTTGCAATGGAGACAGACGCCCCCAGCCTGTCCGATTTCCATGTGTACACAGATCAAAACCTCTGCGACAACACCTTGGACGATGCGCAGCTCGCCATCCGATGCCCGCTCGACAATGGGCAAGTCGCTGACGAGCCCGCGCGTTCCACCATCGGCCAGCTCGACCAGCTCCCAGCGGAACTTATCCTCTCAATTCTTCCACAACTCGACATTCCTTCGCTGATCAGCTTCCGCCGCGTCAATCGCCGCGCGATGCAGTGTGTCGACTCGGTCTCCCAATACGCCGCTCTCGTCAGGCACTGTCCGGACATCATCCGCGCCATTCTGAGCATCCAGGCAGATGCGTATAGCTGTGATGTGCTGTACAGAACCCTTAGCACAACTCAATGCTCTACGTGCCAACTCTTTGGAGACCATCTTTACCTCATCGCCTGCCGCCGCGTCTGCTACTTTTGCTTTGTCGGTCGGCCGGAATACCTTCCCCTTACAATTCGTCAAGCTTCGAGTCTTTTTACTCCCAGCGCGGCGCAGAAGCGCAAGGGCATTACCGCTCGCCGACTACTCTATGCGGCAAACGTCCCAAGCGTCTTAAGCCTGCCTGGGAGGTACTGTACCGCCTGGCGCAACAATGGAGGGTACGTGGTACGGAAGCGAGCTCTGCTCTATGATCGTCGGGCTGTTGCAGCCGCCAGCCAGACTAGCCTTGGGCCCGCAAAGTTAGACAAGGCCGCCAAAGAGCCCCGTAGATTTATGTCCATCATCACCGCGCCACATCTGCACGAATTTGGCCAACAGGCCGAATGGGGATTCTTTTGCCTCGGCTGCCAAGTTTCGAATGGGGATGGGAAGCATTATAGGATCAAGTTTACGAAAAACACAATTTCCAAACATGTTGCGAGGCATGGGCCAGTGACGGCGTTGCCGAACAAAGAGGGCAGGTATACGCATTCTCCACCGGTTTGATATGGTCTTTGAGCTTCTCGCCCCTCAGCACGTCAATCTTGTCGAATTCTGCTTTACGAAATGTCATTGTACCTAGAACTACATGAACTGTCCTTTCCGTTGCGCCCCAATACGATATCGTTAGCACGCAGAAATCGCGTATGAACCATAACTGACTGTGAATAGCCATCACACATCATTAACGGTACATCTCATCCTTCTGTCTGCAGTCTCGTACATCTACCATGGTCGCCCTTGAGCCGAAGAACCTCAAACGTCAAACTGTTTTCCTGTCTCGTCGACGAGGAAGAAGGACGACAGGGATTACTAGCTCCTAGGCTTACCATCAAGTGCGCAACCACGGCGCTAGGAGTGTTTTTGCGGAGTC
The DNA here is from genome assembly GCA_029299595.1 of Grosmannia serpens. Taxonomy (NCBI): domain Eukaryota; kingdom Fungi; phylum Ascomycota; class Sordariomycetes; order Ophiostomatales; family Ophiostomataceae; genus Grosmannia; species Grosmannia serpens. The sequence continues at coordinate 27,133 of JANSMH010000213.1, forward strand.
GAGGACGACCCACTCGGGACCGAAGCTACTGAGCGACCCCGCCCCCCCTCTTCCCCGCAGGAAATTGGAAAAAATATCGCATTAGGAAGGCCGCCGTTGTCAAGACGGAGATGCTCCGGACGAAGCCAGACGTTCGAAGCATCGTAAGATATATTACTACTGCTGCGGCCCAAAGGTGCAGCACGGCTGAAAACTCTGCGCCGGACCCACATCTACAGTGGGCCCGGTCAACAAGAGTTCAGGCAGCAAGAAGCGGCTGAGGAAACTAGTTCACGTCTCGACCCACCCAGAACTCAGCGGCGATAGCGTGCCCGCGTTGGCCAAACTTGCCGTCTGGCACTGGGAGGTCCCGGCCAACTGTCAAAACATTGGCGCAGAGGCATCGACCCCCAGTTCCTTGGCCATCTCACCGAGGGCAGGGACGGGCGCATCATCGGGTCCGCCGTCTAGAAGGTAGAGGGTGCGATGGCCTCGAGGCCGGAAGATCCCAGCCGCTGTCGGTAGGCGTTGCGCACTGCACGAGCTCGGGATCAAGTCTGTGGGGTACACAAACAAGCACAATTCTCTTGTCCGCGCCGGGCACGGCGCCGTCGTCTTGGTGGGCCTTAAGATGTCGAAGCAGAACTGTTTGCCCCGGGGACCGGAGGCACAGATGAAGACCTCGAGAGCACCTTGTCAGGCGTGAGTTTCCAAGACGGCGTACAGCCAATTTATACGTAAAAGGGGCAATATCAAGCAGGACGTAAAAGGCTACAATTACATACCACCCAAATAGATGGTTTTTGTTCACATGTTTTGTCTCTCTTAATACATGTATACTACTAACGCGGTAGCCTTGTGCTTTTACACTCGGCGCCCGCCCTTTACACCAGGTGGCGCGGTGCCAGTTTTTCCCTTCCCGAGTGCTGATTCTGACCAGACCTCTCACTCCTCGTGTATATATAGCTTTATGATCAGATTTGGGACTTCATAGATAGATCATGCAACCCTGCAGACTGAAATACCACTGCATCGCTCACATATACCGCGTTTGTCTGCTTACTGCCCTGCTTCTGATCATATTCGCACCCCTCAGGTGGGAGTCCCGCCCCTAGACCATGCAACCCACGCTGCCAGGTAGACCGCCAGGCCACTCGCCTCCGTGACATAGTAAGCCTGATCAGATCCTTAAGAAAGGCACATTGTGCCAAGTCTGATCAGACGCAGCCATCTGTCGCGGGCGCTTGACTCTCAAGTGGCTGTCCTGGTGCCGTTGCACCCAGGCCAGCGGCACTACCTTTAACACTTACCAACCTAGACTTTACAAACACGAACCTGGCTAGCTACCTAAGCAAAAGCTCTGCTCTGGAGCCAACGCCAGCAACACCCTTGCAGATATTAAAGACAGAATATCAGAAGGAAAGTCGGTATAATGCCTCATCCCTTTCCTCTACTAACGTGGTGTAGAAGACAACATGGTAAAGCAACAATGTCGTTAACGTAGAATAAGATTGACTCTACGAGTTAAAAAAGTTAGAAGAAGCTTCGCTTATAGAGTGTTTTCATAGTAAATGGCGAAACACGTCTTTAAAGGGTTATTAATCCCTAAGCACTGAAGCGGTAGCTTTGTGCTTTGGCATTCAGCTCCTGCTTTTCAGATCTGACGCCCTTTACACCAGGAGACGCGGTGTCATGTTTTTCCTTTCCAAGTGCTGAGACTAATTAGTCCTCCTACTATGTATATATTGCCTTCTAATCAGATTTGTAGCCTCACAGGAGGAGGGGGAGTCATTCATGCATACCAATAGTCAAGACCGTTACTACGCTGCCTACTCGCTTGCCGATCGTTTCGTCCCTGATCGCGTTCGTCATTCCTAAAGGGGGAGGAGTCCCCTAGACCATGCAACCCACGCTGCTTGGTGCACCGCAAGACCGCCAGCCAGAGCCTCCTTGACATGGGAAGTCTGATCAGACTCCCGCGCGCGCCCCTTTGTGAAGTCTGATCAGAAGCAGCAGTTCACCACCCTGGGTCATGGCTCTCGGCAGTGGCTGTCCTGGTGCGGTGCACCCAGGCCAGCGTCAGCACTGCCACCTGTCTTCTTCGTTGGTCAACCAAGCTACCAGATGATCCTGTCCCACACAGTTCACAAATCACTGCGCCTCATTCGATTTCTGTAGCCACCTCAAAATTCATGATTCCGGGAGAAATCGCATTGAAACACAGGCGCAGGCTTGAGTTGGCCAGCGAAGCATGGAGCCAACCCAGGGAAGGGGATCGATCTTTGAGGATATGTTACAAAAGTCGCAAGAATATAAAAAGGCTGATGCAACCCCTGCCAGGTTAGATTGGTTAAAGGGCCGAGCTTCTTCTGTGACGAGGAGCTACGTGTCCTATGTGAGATGCCGTGCGCACCCTCATCATATATATTAGGTATGCTGATTGCCGCCTGAGTGGTGTTCATAGTCCGTATACTGCAGCAACATTCATCACGTGATATGAAACAACCAGAGCGGTTCCGTGGTGCAGTTGGTTAGCGCATCGTACTAATATTTCCTCTTCGAAATACAATGCGAAAGTCGAGGGTTCGAGCCCCTCCGGGACCATTCAATTTTTTGCTGCTGGATCAGCTCATTCTTTGTAATCTCGTGACTCTACCTTGTAGAAGTAAAGGCTAGTGACCATCGATCTCGCCGATGGGACGGGGACGTTTTATTTTATCAAAGTTTCTACAAGCTAGGACCGAGCCGGGATACGTGGCTTTTTATGCTCCTGGGGAAGGCGAGCATAACGTCGATATCTTATGCAACGAGACAGCGGTGATGAACAAATGGGTCTTCTCTTTTACACGAACCCGGTAGAAACCAGTCCTTGTAAGATACGCAAATAGCCGCAGCCGACACACCGATACGGATTGTCCAGGACAGACCAGGCTTAAAGTGATACGCGGCCTTTTCTTCAGCTATACCGACGATCGACCGCCTGACTCTCCGGAGAGTTCCGTCTCGACCACGTTGGCGGCCGTCGATCTGACCAACATAGACATCCTGCATCTCGGGTACTCTCGCTCATGCGACGAATGAGCCTCCACTAGAGTGATTCACTGTGCCGCCAAAGGGAGACAGGGTTGTTGTTCACCGATTTGTGGTCCTACGCCTTATGCAGGAGGTGATGAAACAGGGGCCAGAATAGATGCACCGTTGCCTTCGCGGACAAACAGCTTTCCAGTACTCCGTAGCCGTCGAACATTCGCCAAGCAAGGCTAAGAGGATTTCCCTCTTGTTACCGCGCCTAAAAGGTAGGGTACTTTCGGTTGTTTCTAACCACAAAGTATGACGTAAAGTTTGTATTCGTATGGAGTACGTCGTAGTGCATACCAACAGTACATAGTAGGAGGTGCACGGACGGACATTCAAGGGGAGCAGAGTGGAGGACCGTTCGTCCGACTTCTCGGTCGACATGTCACGATCGTCGGACGACTTTCGGTTGACCGCTGGCCGATCCCACACCTTTCATTAAAACATGGCAGTGGAGCCGTTCAGGCCTGCCGGGTTACTACATAGTATGCAGCCATGTGTTTGTCATAAATTGGCTGCTGAATACTACATGGAAGGCGGTATATTACCGGTATCGGTATTGCTTGGATAGGATCTAAAGCATACGAGAATACCAAAGGTTACCATGGACCGGAGCTCACTACGGGAGTATGTATGGGGCCAAGTAACGCACATGCACGAGGGCGACAGATTTTTCTCACAGACGGTCCGGCGCTAAAGGAGTGGACTGCGGGTCTACAGGAACGGTTGTAAATGCCGCAGCAGTGTGGCGTGGTAGTAGTCAAGGGGGCCGGTAGGGTTAGTGGCAAAGAGGAAAAAAAGAAAGAAAGAAATCCCCGGAAGGAACAAGAAAGATGTTGTCGTATATCTGTGCCAAAACCCAACACAGCGGTTCATCACTGCCATTTTCGGGATTTTCGCAACTGCCGCTCTCCAGCAAAGTGTAGAAAGGACCCGGCAAATACGAGCTCAGGTGCGTTCTACTACCTACCCAAGCAACGATCTGCCACAGGCACTGGGAGGCACTACATAGTACCCGTAAAGCCCACTACCTAATATACAAAGGCCGTCCCCGTTTTGCAACATCGATTACATGAGTATTGCTAAAGTACTGCCAGCTGTATTACCAAGCCGATTACTACACTGGCAGCGGTGCGGGTTTCGATGCTTCTAGCGGCGGAAAATTCTAGCCGATGTGGCAATCTCGGCGAAGAGATTAAGGGGGAGGATACGAGAAGAAGTGTAGATACTATGTAGTTGCAGACGTAGCAAAACTCCCTTCCAGAAGGACGGATACTTGCCACCGGGTGCAAGGGTGCGCCACACCTCATGGCGAGGATGCAAGATGGTCACTCTGAGCCGTCTGAAAGCAGAGATCCAAGAGCTGCAGAGGAACGGAAAGAGGAAAAACAAAGCAAGCCCGGGTGCAGCAATGCACGGCCGCTTCACAAAGTTTATGCTCAACAGGGCGCTGGGCCTAGCCCAGGAAGATCCCTGTGAGATTATCGTGATCTAATCGCGTGGGTCCAGGGCCCAAGGCCCAGGGGCCCGGTGATGGGATAGTCCACCCAGGACGACAGATGACAGCCATCCTGGCCCGGCCTAGTGGCGGTCTTGTTTCGACTAGACTGACGAATGCTTGGTAAGGCTTGGTACGTCAGGAGAGACAAGAGGCTTTTCCGAGGCAGAGAAGAGGATAAATAGCAAAGCCGGTGCCGGCCAAGTGTGGCAGTTGGTGTCTGGCAGCCACACAAAGGTCACCACCCCTCCACACTCGCCCAAGCAACCTTTTCCAGCCATCACCATGCGTCTGCTTACTCTTGGCGGACTCGCCGCAGCGGCAGCGACAGCGGCAGCGGCAGCGGCCACGACAGAGACGCTGTACGACTACATTGTGGTGGGCGGCGGACCGTCGGGCATCATCACGGCCGAGCGGCTGGCGGAGGCGAACAAAAAGGTGCTGCTGCTGGAGCGCGGGCACGGGTCGACGATAGCGACGGGGTCCGAGTTCGCGCTGGCGTGGAACAGCTCGCTGACGCCGATCGACGTGCCGGGGCTGTCGGGGGGGGTCAGCAGCATCACGGACCTGTGGAGCGACTACCTGTGCCAGGACACGTCGGGGCTGTACGCGGCCTGCGTGCTGGGCGGCGGCGTGACGGTCAACTACATGGTGTTTGTGCACCCGCCGGCGCGAGACTTTGACGACCACTGGCCGACGGGGTGGAAGTGGGCCGACGTGAAGCCGGCGGCCGACCGGCTCTACGCGCGCAACCCGGGCTCGACGGCGCCCTCGGCCGACGGCCAGCGCTACGACCAGGGCCTCTACGGCACGCTGGCCGGCTTCTTTGCCGCGCTCGGCTGGTCCTCGGTCGACATGGTCGCCCAGCCCGACGCCAAGCACCAGGTCTACAGCCACCCGTCCTGGAACATCAAGAACGCCCTCCGCGCCGGGCCCGTCCGCACCTATCTGCCGCTGGCCCAGGCCCGCTCCAACTTCAGCCTGCGGCTGCGCACGCGCGTCACCCGCCTGCTGCGCGACGGCGGCGCCGGCGCGCGCGTGCTCGGTGTCGAGGTCGAAGACGTCGACACCGGCGCCCGCGAGACCATCCGCCTCTGCGCCGCCGGCGCCGTCGTGCTCGCCGCCGGCGCCCTGCACACGCCGCGCCTGCTCTTCAGCTCCGGCATCGGCCCGGCCGCGCAGATCGCCATCGCCAACGCGTCCGGCGTCGCCGTGCCGCCCCAGAGCCAGTGGATCGACCTGCCCGTCGGCCGCAGCCTCAAGGACCACCCCATCTTCTACATCACCGTCAACACCACCGCCGGCGTCAACGCGTCCAGCTACGACCTCATCGACACCGCCGACGTGCTCAACGGCACCGACGTCGCCGACATCGACCTCTACGAGTCCAAGGCCCAGGGCCTCCTCACCCAGGGCCGCCACCGCCTCATCTTCTTCTCGTCCAACGTCGGCTCCGACGGCGTGACCCGCTACTACCAGGGCTCCTGCGCCGCCTCGGGCCCCGACACCGTCACCATCACCACCTACCTCACCCACGGCGCCACCTCCACCGGCGTGCTCGAGATGAACGACGACGGCAGCGTCTACTTCTCCCAGGTCCCCTACCTCCAGACCGCGGCCGACCGCGAGGCCGCCACCGCTTTTGTCCAGGACATGCTCGACGCCCTCGGCAGCGAGTCCACCGGCTTCTCCCTCGAGACCAACAACATCACCTCCATCATCGACAACTACGGCACCGGCATCCACTATGCCGGCACCGCCAAGATCGGCACCGACGACGGCCGCACCGGCGGTACTGCTGTCGTCGACACCAACACCAAGGTCTACGGCACCGACAACCTTGTGAGTGCCCGCTGTCTGCTTCTGTCTGCTTCTGTTTGCTTCTGTTTGGACCGCCCCTGCTGACAACCCCTAGTACATTGTCGACGGCAGCATCCACCCCGACCTTGCCAGCGGCAACAACCAGGCCACCATCATGGTCGTTGCCGAGGCTGCCGTGGCCAAGATCCTGGCTTGCCGTTAGCTGTACTCCGTAGGACGCACATTTTGCTGTAAATATTACCCTGTACATAAATGAGGAGTGGGGAATTCATTGGTTGAAACGCTGCTGCCGAGATCTGCTGTGCAACTCTGCTTAATTAAAGTAGATGGAATATTTTACACTTAATTTGTGAGATAACAAGGGCGGCTTTGTTGATACGAGAAAACTTGATAGTACGCAAGTGCTCGTACAGACGATATAGCAAACCCGCGCGGATCTCGCTAGAGGAAGCTGAATGCCGTCCAGCGGCGCAAACACGTACTATGTAGGCAGCCGTTGCCAACGTATTGCCGTATCTTGTAGTCTTATTACACCAACATGGCGTCTTATCTTGCCCCCCCTTTTCTGGCCCACTTTCCCGTTCCCGGTAATCTTACGCTCTGCCAACACAGCCTGAAATATTAGGCGCCGACGAGCCATTTGTGGCTTGCTATCTTATCTCGCTGCGGTTTTATTAGTCAGCAGCGATATCTCGTCCAGCGCAGCAACCGGGCCGGGTTCGCGCTTGGCCTTATCACTGCTGGCAATGGTATCATCAGCGCATCGCCATGCAATCGCATGACGCCAGAGATGACTTGATCCATACCCCATGCATCGCTTGCGAGTACAATGTGCGACCCCCGTCCGCGGCCGAACTCGAGACCAGGACGAGACGCCAACCCGACGACGTGGATGGCTCCAGCCGAGGCAGCGCAAACTCTCGGCGTCTGTTGGCATCGTCTACGGAATACTATCAGCAGCCCCCCCCACGATGAAGACGACGGCCTAATCGCCCCGTTTATTGCGTTGTCCTCTGGCGGCAAAGCAGATAAGTGCCGCTAAACTTTACTTGTTCCGAGGAGAGGTCACGTGCCGCCATGCTGGCCAATCATAGTGCGTACTGGCATCTATCGGACGTGCCGGGACCGACCGCGACGCAAAGGGGGAGAGCGTGCTGGGACGGATGGCTTCTGGAAGCAGAGCGAGTCCTGGAAAGAATCTCGGCGAGCCCGCATGATAAAGAGGATAAAGGGCGGCAAGCGCAGGGATAGGTTCTTCTGTTTCCGCGGCGGCCGGATCGCCACGTCCATGCAGAGAGATAGTGGCTGGACAGAGTGATCGGGGCACCAAGTGCACGGGCAATGCATTGATAGCAAGCGCGCGCTGCGTGCTTTGTCGCCTCTCTAGACCGGCAGGGTAGCATGGGGCAGACTGCCCGATGAGGGAGGTGACAATGCCCATGTCTTGGCGGGCCTGTCGTCTTATCCACGACGACTTTGGGTGTATCTTTTGGAAAGGAGGTGATCCGAGATAGTTTGGACAGCCGACGTGTTTATATATTTGTTTTGCAGGCCCCCCCCTCCTCCTTCCCAGTCGTCTCGGGCTATCGACGCAGCTTGCTCTCCCTGGCCGTCCCAACACGACTCTCCTCGCAGACATGGCGGACATCTACAATGAGAAGGAAAAGTACGTGGACGCGAGTGCGGCGGCCGGCGAGGCCGACGTGGAGTCGGGCGAGATGGCCGAGATCCGGATGCGGTTCGAGGAGGTCGGCATGGTCAAGCAGGGGCTCAAGCAGCGGCACATCCAGATGATTGCGCTGGCCGGCACGATCGGCACGGGGCTCTTTCTCGGCTCCGGCCGCGCCATTGCCCATGCCGGCCCGCTCGGCGCCTTTCTCGGCTACTCCATCATCGGCGTGACGGCGGCCGGCGTCGTCATGGCCGTGGCCGAGATGGGCGCGCTGGTGCCGCTCAACGGCGGCATCGTCCGCTACACCGACACCTTTGTCGACCCGGCCCTGGCCTTTGCCAACGGCTGGAACCAGGTGTACTCGTCCATCGTCTCGCTGCCGGCCGAGATCGTCGCGGCTGCCGTGCTGATGGAGTTCTGGGTCACCGTCAACAACGCAGTGGTAGGTTGTCTGGCTGCTCTGCCTGCCCCCCCGCTCTCTTCCCAGCGCTCCTCTCCCCTTGCTCACCCAACCAGTGGATCACAGTCTTTTCGCTCCTCACCATCGCCACCTCGCTCTTCTTCGTCCGGCTCTACGGCGAGATGGAGTTTGGCTTTGCCATGCTCAAGATCGTGCTCATCGTCATGGTCAACATCATGGCCATTGTGATCACCGCCGGCGGGGCTCCGAACCACGAGGTCATCGGCTTCAAGTACTGGCACCACCCCGGCCCGTTTGTGCAGTATCTCGGCGTGTCCGGCTCGCTCGGCCGCTTCCTCGGCTTCTGGACCACCTTTAGCAACGCGCTCTACTCGTATGCCGGCGTCGAGAACATCACGCTGGCCGCGGCCGAGGTCGACGCGCCCCGTCGCGCCATCCCCATGGCGGCCCGACGCATCTTCTGGCGCGTGGCCATCTTCTACATCGTGTCCATCTTCATGGTCGGCATGGTGGTGCCCTCCAACAGCGCGACGCTGCTGCACAGCACCGGCACGGCCGCGCAGTCGCCCTTTGTCATCGCGGCCGACCTGGCCAAGATCCGCGTCATGCCGCACATCATCAACGCCATCGTGCTCACCAGCGCCTGGTCGGCCGCCAACTCGGGCATGCTCGGCGGCAGCCGCACGCTCTTTGGCCTCGCGCGCGAGGGCCGCGCGCCCAAGATGTTCCTGCAGCTCAACCGCTTCGGCGTCCCCTACGTGGCCATTACCTTTTTCGGCCTCTTCATGGCCCTCGGCTACATGACGCTCTCCGACTCGGCCTCGACCGTCTTCACCTGGCTGCAGGACCTCATCTCCATCTCGACCCTGACCAACTGGATCATCATCTGCACCACCTACCTGCGCTTCTACTACGGCTGCCGCAAGCAGGGCATCGACCGCAGCGAGCTGCCCTGGGCTGCGCCCTTCATGCCGTGGCTGCCGTGGGGCAGTCTGATCCTCTTTGTCATCCTGCTGCTCACCAGCGGCTACACGACCTTTATGCACGGCCACTGGGACAGCGAGACGTTTGTGTCGTCGTACTTTAACATTCCCTTCATCTTCATCCTGTACTTTGGCTACAAGTTCTACATGAAGACCAAGATCATCCCGCTGAGCAAGATTCCGATCCGGCCCTACATCCAGATTGCGCGGGACAACCCGGAGCCGCCGGAGAAGCCGAAGAAGAAGTGGCAGAAGCTGAACATTTTGTGGTCGTAGGGGGGGGGGCTAAGCTATGTGTATATAGGAGCGATTAAATGCAAAGTAGCGTGGTTGAAGTTGACCGTCAGTGATTGTTGTTTGTCATCAGTGAAGAAAGAAGCGAAGGAAAGTGAGAAGGGAAGTGAAGAAAGAAAGCGAAAGAAAGTGAGAAAGAAAGTGAAAGAAAGTGAAGAAAGAAAGCAAAAGAAAGTGAAGACAGAAAGAAAAGAAAGAGAAAAAAAGAAATAAGCACACACACAAACACACACACACACACAAACACGCACACGCGCGTGCGTATACGCCCTTCGTTACTTGGCGCAAGACAATCCGCACTTGCTGCACTTGCTCGTTGGGCACCGGCCATGCACCCCTCTGCACCTCTGCACCTCTGCACCTCTGCACCTCTGCCCTATGCCCTAAGCCCTCTCCTAGATCACCCAGGCTCGGCGCTGTCTATCTTCTAGGGTGGCCTTCTGGGCCGGCGTCAGCAGGCTACGCCAGGTGTACAGATAGCTGCACTGGACCAGAAGGGCCTTGTCGCCAAAGCGTGTCTGCCGCATGGCCTCGTTGCAGCAGAGCCCGTTGGCGACCATGCGGTCCTTCTCCCACAGGAAGAAGCCCAAGGCCCGGAACGGACGAACCTCGGTATGACGCAGAGGCGACCAGTGGGCAACGCGGCAGATGTTAATAAACGCGGGGGCCCACTGGTCCGCGCCGAGACCGGACGGGCCAGGCTCCCAGGTGGCGGGCATCGGACGGATGTGGCCGGCAAAGTTGTATCGCACGGCGGCGGCAGCCAGGGTGGTGGTCGAAGCCGAAGCCGCGGCCGGGAACACTTCGGCCAGGCGAGGACAGGTGCTGACGGTGGGGGGCACCTCGTCGACGGGGGTCGGGGGGGGGTTGTCTTGGTCGTGGTCGACGGTGTAGAGCGAGAGGGGGTCCTCCTCGGTGGTCTCGTCGTCGAGGATGGTCTGGAAGTACTCGTTGGTGGTGAAGATCTGGTTCATGAGCGGCAGGCCGAGCGTCTCCCAGAACGGCAGCGGGCCGAGGATGAGGCTGGGCAGGGGGTCGTCGACGGGGTCTATCGGGCGGGCGTCGGGGGCCGACAGGACGAACGTCTGGGGCATGTTGGCGAGCAGGGCCGAGCGGACGACGTTGAGGCAGGCGAGACGCCAGGCGCCGTAGAGGGCGCGCTGCAGCTCGACCCAGCACAGCGGCTTGGTCTCGGCGACGGCGGCGGCGTCGAGGGGGATGGGCTCGTCGGCGATGGGGGGGATGGGCGCGTAGTCCTTGCCGCGGCTGTGGCGCCAGAACTGCTGCGGATGCAGGGTGTACCTGGGGTCGATGGGCCAGCGAGGGCGCAGCGCGTAGCAGCGGGCGAGCAGGGTGTCGAGGCAGCGGTAGGTGGCGGCGTGGACGGCGCAGGCGAGGGCGAGCAGGCGGCGGACGTCGGCGGCCGAGAGGTTGGGGGCCACGACGGCGGCGGCCGTGGCCAGGGGCTGGCCGCGGACGCGGATCTCGGCACACAGCCGCAGCAGCGCGGCCCACGAGTCCGGCGGCTGGCCGATGGCGAGACAGGCCAGACGCACGACGTCCTGGGTCAGCGGGGCCAGGCTGGCCGAGACGACCGCGTCGAGGATCTCGACGGCCAGGCCGGCGTCGTGCAGCAGGTCGGCAAAGACGGGCGACGCACAGCGCAGGCTGTGAAGCGAAAGCAGGTCGGGGACGTCCTTGGCGATCGCCATCAGCAGCGGAAAGGGAAGACGCGAAAACGGATCCATGGCGGCCGCGGTGGGTGGCGGACGATGGCGGACGATGGGGGACGATGGGCCGCAGACGATGTCGATGCGTGGCGGCCGGGAAAGGATGGGCGATCGTCGTCGACGGCCGCTTTTGTGCCTTTTCGACTTGTGGTCTTCTGTCTCGGTCTTGTTGTTGATGGAGGAGGACAGGGGCCTGGGGAATTAGGCCAGGCATGAACGGCGGCGTACGGAGTAATGGTGCCTTAAATGCCCAACCGCGCCCCACCCAGCGGGCAGCGCCTTCCCCGCCCAACGGAGATCGTCAGGGCTGGTGGGGGGGGGGGGGGGGAAGCCAGTGGAGAGAGCGAGGGCCCCGCCAGCACATAGCGTAGCACCGGCTAGGCAGTAGCGGTCGTATAGCGCGTCGGACAGCGAAGAGCGAAAAACAGCAGACATCGCAGCAGTCGGCAAAACGTTTGCTGCATGCAAAGCCGCGACGACACGACGACACGACGACACGGCGACACGGCGACACGACAGCGCGCTGCCACGACACCAATGCAATGCTGGACGTGCGCATCCACTGCATAGACTACTGCCTGGTGGCTCCGACAGAGGTGGACACGGCCGCCTCGCGTGCCCCTTTGCAGCGGATCTGCAGGCCAAACACGGCCTCGACCACGGCCTCGACCACAAACACAGCGCCGGCCCCCCATGGCGGCAGCGCCTCTCGCCACCCCCCCCGCGTGCCCGTGGTGCGTGTGTTTGGGGCCACGCCCACGGGCGCCTCGGCCTGCGCCCACATCCACGGCGCCTTTCCCTATCTGTTCGTGCCGCTGGACGGCCACGTCCGGCCGGCCGACGTCGAGCGCGCCACGGCACAGCTTCGCCGCGGCCTCGACCAGGCGCTGGGCCGCGCCGCCGTGCTGGCCGTCACCGTCGCCCGCGGCGTGCCCTTTTACGGCTTCCACGTCGGCCTGCGCCGCTTCGCCAAGATCTACCTGCTCGACCCGGCCGTCGTGCCGCGCGCCGCCGACCTGCTGCGCCAGGGCCGCCTCGCCGGCCTGCCCGCCCTGCCGCCACACGAGGCCCACGTCCCCTTTGTGCTGCAGTTCATGACCGACTACAACCTCTACGGCTGCGACGTCCTGCACGCGTCTGCCGCCACGCCCCGCGGCCCCGACCCCGACGCCTCCTCCTCCCTCCTCCAGTTCGACGTTGCCGCCCACCACATCTGCAACCGCGATGCCGCGCCCGAACGCCGCCTCCACGAGTCCTTCCCCGAGCCCCAGGCCGACCCCGACGACCGCCTCGTCTACAGCATGGCCTCCCTCTGGCGCGACATGGCCGCCCGCTACAGACGCTCCGACGGCAAGACCACCGCCCGTGACCAGCACCACCAGCAGCACCACAACCACCACAACCACCACAACCACCCCCCCGCCTGGCAGGCCAGCACGCAGGAGGCCTTTGCGCAGCTGGCCGCTTCCGCTTCCGACCCGCGACGCACACCCTCGGCCTGGCCCCAGGAGGCAGCTTACCGCCGACAGCTCGCAGACCTGATCGCGGCAGAGAGATCCAGAAACCAGGCCGCATCGACTGCAGACACAACAATGCCGACAGACCCCTTTGACGAGTGGCTGCCGACCACACGCCAGTCGGTCGAAGACTTTTACCCGGCAGCAGAGCGGACGGAAAACAAGAAACGCGAGCCCGTGGCGAGTGGCAGCGGCATTGGCAGGCAACAAGCACAACCAGACCCAAACACGGCCAATGACGACGGCGGCTTCTCCGCCTCGCCCGACTTTGAGATGCAGCTGGGAGCGCTGCTGGACGAGCAAGAGAAGGCCGTCGACAGGAGAGCGACGAGCCGCCTTTCTGGCAGCAAGATGCAACGACCTCTGACGCAAATCTTTCCTGTCACCAAATCGTCCTTTCCACGTGACCGACACGACAAGACGGCCACGACCCGCGACGACACTGCCATTCCCTCGACGCCCGACTACGACCTGCCGCGGCTGTCGGCACCCTCGGTCGACACAGGCGACACCGTCGACACCGTCATCTCTGCTACGCCTCCACCCCGCCAAGTCACGTGGTCACCAGACAACAGCCATAATGGCAGCAATGGCTTTTACCGAGTGGCGGACGGCGTCCTGGCCTTTGCGAGGCCGCCGCCGTCTGCCGACGACGTCGTGGCCACACTAGACCGACACGGCCCTGACGAGCTGCACCAGGACGCCTTTTTCAGCGACGCGAAGGACATTACCAAGAACAAGTACGACCGCACGGGTGCCGGCAGACGGATGCCGCTGCAGCTACCCGTCTTTGCCGCCACGGAAAAGGCAGACGGCAGAACCACTACGGACACCTTGCACACCTCTGCGCTGCCTGCCTGCACTGCCCGGCGCTGGGAGCTGGCCGACTTGCCGCCGTCGGTCGCCGCCGTCGAGGCCTGGCTGACAGACGAGGACGCGCGGGCCGTGGCGATACGAGAGACTGCAGCTGCCGAGGTGGCACAAGCGCGGGAGCGCATGGCGACGGCACGCCTGGAACGACCTGAGAGACGGGCACAGCGGCCACGACCCAGGGCCCGGGCGCCGGCAGGCGGCATGCGTGTGCTGGTGCTGGAGCTGCACGCCAGCTCGCGGGGGACGTTTCTGCCGAATCCGGAGCGAGACCCGGTGCAGTGTGTGTTCTGGAGGGTGGCAGACAGTGCCGACAGTGCCGACAGTGCCGACAGCGGCGTCATCACGGTGCGGCGAGCACTGCGCGACGAGCAGCGCGTCGAGGTGGCGGCAGACGAGCGCGACCTGCTGAGCCGCGTGGTGCAGCTGGTGCGGCAGCTGGATCCAGACATCCTGGCCGGATACGAGACCACGGCCTCGTCGTGGGGCTATCTGGCAGAGCGGGCAGCCCTGTATGCCGAGGCCGCGGCTGGCGCCGGCGACGCCGTCGTCGATCTTTGGCAGATGCTCGGCCGCGTGCGGCAGCCGCGCGAGGTGGCAGCACACGAGCGTGGCGACCAGGCACTTCTGGTGACGGGACGACACGTGCTGGCCATCGGGGCCGCCGTCCGAGCCGACGTCGACCTGCGCCAGTACACGCTGGCCAGCGCGGCCTGGAAGCTGCTGCGGCTGCGGGTGCCGGCCTACCCGCCGCGGGTGCTGACAGCCTGGGCGGCCAGCGGGCGGCCACGTGACATGGCTCGTCTGGTCCGCTTCGGCTGTCGTCGCGCAGCCGTGGGCGCCGCTCTGCTGCGGGCAACCGAGTTTGTGGCCCGCACCAGCGAGCAGGCCCGCGTGCTGGGCGTCGACTTTGCCGCCGTGCTCGGCCGTGGGTCGCAGTACAAGGTCGAGTCCGTCATGCTGCGCGTGGCCAAGCCCGAGTGCTTCGTGCTGCCGTCGCCCAGCCGCGAGCAGGTCGGCCGCCAGAAAGCCGCCGAGGTCGCTCCTCTGGTGCTGGAGCCCCGCAGCGGCTTCTACAGCAGCCCCGTCGTCGTGCTCGACTTTGCCAGCCTGTATCCCAGCCTGATGATTGCGTACAACCTCTGCTACTCGACCTTTGTCGGCCGTCTGGACCCGCTGTACGACGACAGGCAGAAGCAGCACCAGGCCGATCTCGGCAGCAGTGGCAGCAGCGGCAGCGTGGAGGACGCCCGGCCACCCGCACCGCCACCCGCACCGCCCCCCACAAAGATGGGCTTCACCACGTACGCGCGGCCGGACGGCCTGCTCGAGCGCGTCCACAAGCTCGGCCTCGTCGTCGCCCCCACCGGCATGCTGTACGCCGGCGCCGCCACGCGCCAGTCGCTGCTGGCCAGGATGCTGTCCGAGATCCTGCGCACGCGCGTCATGGTCAAGGCGGCCATGGGCCAGGGCCAGAGCCAGAGCCGGGCCGCCGACGGTGCCGACGCGTCCGAGAAGCAGCGGCTGCACCACCGCCAGCTCGCGCTCAAGCTGCTGGCCAACGTGACGTACGGCTACACGTCCGCGTCCTTTTCCGGCCGCATGCCCTGCGTCGAGCTGGCCGACAGCATCGTGCAGGCCGGCCGACAGACGCTGGACCGCGCCATGGCCCTGATCCACGCCGACGCGCGCTGGCAGCCGGCCGAGGTCGTCTACGGCGACACTGACAGCCTGTTTGTGCACCTGCCCGGCCGAACGCGGGCCCAGGCCTTTGCCATCGGTGCCGCCATGGCTGCGGCCGTCACCGCCGCCAACCCGGCGCCCGTGCGGCTCAAGTTTGAAAAGGTCTACCACCCCTGCGTGCTGCTGGCCAAGAAGCGCTATGTCGGCTACCGCTTCGACTCGCCGCGCCAGACGTCGCCGCTCTGGGACGCCAAGGGCATCGAGACCGTGCGCCGAGACGGCACCCCTGCGGCTTCCGCCCTGCTCGAGGCCAGCCTGCGCCTGCTGTTCGACACCGCCGACCTCAGCCGCGTCCGCCGTCTGGTCCAGCAGCGTTGTGCCGACGTCCTGGCCGGCCGCGTCTCGCCCGCCGACCTCTGCTTTGCCCGCCAGGTGCGCTCGCCCGCCTCGTATCGGGCGCCACCCCCGGGCGCCGTCGTCGCTGCCCGCCACGCGGCTCGCGACCCGCGCGCGGCCCTGCTGCCCGACGGCGATCGCGTGCCCTTTGTCGTCGTTGCCGGCCCGCCCGGCACGCCCCTGCGCGACCGCTGCGTCGCGCCCGCCGAGCTCGTGCGCAGCCGCCACCTGCGCCTCGACGCCGACTACTACGTGCGCCACAGCCTGCTGCCGCCGCTGGACCGCGTGCTGCGCCTGGTCGGCGTCGACGTCGCCCAGTGGTATGCAGACGTGGCGCGGCCGAGGGCGGGCACGAAGCCGCCCTCGTGGTGGGTGGGGGACGACAACGACAGGGGCCCAGCGCCCGAGGGCGACCTCGACGGCCAGCAGACGCTCGACACATGGCTGCGCCAGTGGCGGTGTGCGCGCTGCAACCGGCTGGTGCGGCGGGGAGCCGCCAAGAGACGTGCAGCAGGTCGGCCAGCGCCCCTCTCGCACGCTGCGTCTTCGTCGTCGTCGGCGGCGTCGCCCCGTCGCCATCCTCTCTGCCGCTCCTGTGGCGACGATCCCCACACGCTGGCCGTCCTGCAGACGCGTGCCCGCGACGCTGAGACGGCCTACCGCACCGTCCTCGACGGCTGTCGTGGCTGCGCCGGCCTGGGGCCGCAGGACCCCGTCCGCTGCGAGAACATGACCTGCGCCGTCTTCTGGGAGCGGGCTCGGCGGGCTGCCCAGGCACGTGCTGAGCTGGCCAAGGCGCCGCTGCTGGCCATGTTGGCTCGGCGGGGTATGGACGATCTGGAGTGGTAGTGGGGTGGGTGGGGGTCGAGGGTTGACAGCCTATCTGGGGTCGCCGTCTGGGGATGTCTGGAAAATGCAAGAGTCTGGTCGGCCATGTCTGGGATGCTCGCGGCCTGAGCCCGAGCGTCGTCGGGCAGGGAGACATGAGCAGCACATCGGCGAGGTCGGGGACGTCGGGCACTGAAACCTTGCAGGTCGCCGACGTTGGTGGGCGAGCTGCATTCCCAACTCGTCCTGTTGCTTTCTTCTTCTGCCTCTGCTTTCTTTTTCTGCTTTCTTCTTCCACAGTAGTCGCGAGAGAATCGGCGAGCTCGTATCGCGTATATGCAAGCAGCCCAGGGCTTTCCAGCTGGAGCCTGCAGTCAGCAAAGCCACAGTCCCTGCAGAGAGATACTTGTCGACGTCGGAGCCGCGAACTGGAGCAGCCGTTGCCATGAAGACCCTCTGGTCTGCAGGCATTGCAGGCCTGCTTGGCCCACAGGACCTTCGGTGTGCCGACGTGCAGCTGGCGAACCTTGGCTTGCGCGATTATTGCGTTGCAGCAGCGTGTGCCAGGGTCGCAGACTATTGTATCCCCCCCCGTGTCTGCCTTGCTTCTTTTCCTCATTCGTGTCGTCGTGTCGTTGTGCTGTTGGTGCTCTTCGTTGTTCTCGGCCTTTCACCCCTCGCCTGGTTGGTTGACGGAGAGGGGCTGCTCCTGCCCTTGTCTCGCTGCTTGCTTTTTCGTCTGTCGCTCCTTCCCCCTCTGGAAATGGCGGTCAGAAGAGCTGGCAGGGGCAGTCAGCAGGAGCAGTCAGCAGGAGCAGAAACAGCAGGAGCACAGGCTGCATAGGGGGGAAAAAGCAAATCAAGACGCCAAGCGCAGACGGCATCGACATTTCCGCCGCCAGGATGCAGTTCAAGCCTCGCCGTTCGCCAGAACATCCCGCGTCGGTCGGGCCAGAACAAGGCTGCCCTGCACGGCCGCGCGACCAGAGCAGTCCAGGTCGGCCCGGATATTCCCCGGACCAGCAATCCGCCGCCCCGCTGACAGGCCACAATGTGCAGATTGTCAGAAGTTGCTTCTTCGACTCTGACCCGTTTCACAACTCGGAATCACGCAGATGCGGCCGACAGTCTGCCGCCTCCACATCCACCACCACCACCTCTCCCCCCCCCCCCCCCCCCCCCCCCCCCCCCCCCCCCCCCCCCCCCCCCCCCCCCCCCCCCCCCCCCCCCCCCGCCCCCCCCCCCCCGCCCCCCCCCCCCCCCCCCCCCCCCCCGCGGCCCCCCCGCCCCCCCC